>JADLZN010011573.1:5000-59784 GCA_018155175.1 Sinocyclocheilus anophthalmus
ATCTATCTAGTGTCTTGTCTATCTATCTATCATCTATCTATATATATCATCTATCTATCTATATCTATCTATCATCTATCTATCTATATATCTATCACTATCTATCGCTGTCTGTATGGCTGTCTGTCTGTCTTTCTTTTTTTCTGTCTTTCTGTCTGTCTGTCTGTCGTCTGTCTATCTATCATCTAGCTATCTATCTATCTATCCTAGCTGTATGTCTATCTATCTATCTAATCTGTCTGTCTGTCTGTCTGTCTGTCTGTCTGTCTGTCTGTCTCTATCTAGCGGTTGTTATCTATCTATCTATCTATCTATCTAGATCTATCTATCTTTATCTATATGTCTATCTATCTATCTATCTATATCTATCTGTCTGTCTGTCAATATCTATCTATCTATCTATCTAGCTGTCTGTCTGTCTGTCTGTCGTCTGTCTGTCGTCTGTCTGTCTGTCGTCTGTCTGTCTGTCTATCGTCTGTTCTGTATGTCGTATTTGTCTATTATCTATATCTATATATCTATCTATCTATCTATCTATATATCTAGCTGTCTGTCTATCATCTATCGATCTATATTATCGATATAGCTGGTCTGGTCGGTCTATCGATCTATCTATTATCTATATAGATGCTGTCGTCTGTCTGTCTGTCTGTTTTTCGGGTTTAAATCTATCTATTTCTAGCTGCTGTCTGTCTTTCTTTCTGTCTGTCTGTCTGTATATCTATCTATCTATCTACCTATCTTCTATCTAGCGTCTGTCTATCTATCTATCTAGCAGGGTCGCTGTTGTTCTGTCTTATATATCTATCTTCTGTTTGTCTGTCTGTCTGTCTATCATCTATTATCTATCTGTCTATCTGTCTGTCTGTCTGTCTATCTGTTGTATATCTATCTATCTATCTATCTAACATCCAACTCTATCTATCTATCTATCTATCTGTCTATCTGTCTATCATCTATCTATCTATCTTCTATCTGTCTGTATGTCTTTGTCGGTGTCTAGTGTCTATCTATTGTCTGTCTGTATGTATGCTGTCAGCTGTATATCTATCTATATATATATCTATATATCTGGTCGTCTGTCTGTTCTGTCTGTATAATCTATCTAGAGTCTGTCGATCTCTCTTATGTATGTCTGTCTGTCGATCTATCATTAGCGTGTCTATCTAGCTGTCTACTATCTATCTATCTAATCTATCTACTATCTAGATGTCTGTCTGTCTGTCGGTCGGTCGGTCTGTCTGTCTGTCTATCTATCATCGATATTATTATCTAGTGTCTGTCTGTCGGTCTGTCTATCGATCTATCTAGCTGTCTGTCCTGTCTGTCTGTCTGTCTATCTATCTTCTATCTATCTATCTATCTGTCTGTCTGTCTGTGTTTTTATCTATCTATCTATCTATCTATTTATGTGTCTGTCTATCTATATATGTCTGTCTATCTATCTATCTATTGTCTATCTGTCTGTCTGTGTCTGTCTATCCATCCATCTATCCATCTATCTCTCTGTCTATCTATCTTCTGTCTGTCTGTCTATCTTCTATCTATCTATCTATCTATCTCTTGTCTGTCTATTTATCTATCTATCTGGTCTGTCTGTTGTCTGTCTGTCTGTCTATCTTCTATCTATCTATCTATCTATATCTATATATCTATCTATCTATCTATCATCTATCTATCTGTCTGTCTATCTATCTACAGTGTAAAAACAGCTGTGCTTTTGGAACCAGATTTCCAAGACATACTGTTGTTCTGAAACAAAGGGCAATAAGGATAACAGCAAATATAGAAACAATTTTAATGAAACAAATATTCAGCCAAGTTCATGACTGAGCGGTTTTTGACTATTTGAACTAGCAAAACTAAATCGGACTCTTTCAGCCATGTGAGTAAGTGTTAGAATGATAAAAGCAGTCTGCCTCACAATGGTTTCATTTATAGTGCAACACAATATCTTTTATTTCACTGAGGCATTCTAAATCAAATGAAATAATGTCTTTATTTAACCTACTGGGAATATAATCATGTCTGGTGTTTGCCAAATCGGAGCTGAACAAGGGAAAAAAATAGGCCTCCTTTTTATCTTCAAGCTGTGTTTGTTGTCGTCTCTCCATTTTGGATATATTTTCCTGAGGGTTTTGTAATTAAAGTAAAAAAAAAATTATAATAGTATGTCTCCTAATTTGTTCTCATTATTAGGATATTTATTTGCATACAGTACTGCTGATACTAGTGGCAAGAGAAATTTAGAGTCACTTCAGTGTAGATGACTATCTTTACTGATGCAATAGGGCATCAAATATATGTGCTGTGGGTATGTATTCGTTCATCATTTTGAAGGCCTTTTTGAGTTTTTTTCTTTTTGAAGATAAAGTTGAAAATGAAGAAAAAATCAAATAAAAAAAAAGATCAGTGGGGTTGTATCATTGACATGACTGTCAGCATTTTGTATAAAAGTACCACCTAAGGACACGGATCTCAGACAGGCTGAAAAATAATATACACTACAGTTCTTTTTGTTTGTTTTGTTTTTCCTGAAAGAAATGTATAGTCTTATGAATGCTGTCAATAATATTTCTTGAGCACCAAATCAGCTTACTAGAATAATTTCTTAAGGTCGCATGGACACTGAAGAGGCATAATAGCGACAATACAGAGTACGGAGACACAAAAAACCCAGGGGGGGGTCAGTGTAGATATTTTTTTGTTAACACCTCAAAGGGACAAATATTTACGAACATTTTGGTTGGTAAATACACAAGCTCCTTACTACGACAATCATTAGCGAATTAAACCAGATAAAAACATTTTTTACATATATTTTACAATGGCACTGATCACTAACTAAACTCTAGGTGACAGGTATTGTTTCTGATGTATATAAGCTTAAGTACATTGTGAGGTAAAAGCAAAAATATAGTTATTTAAATAGTCAATTACATATAAAGAACTGTGCAACCTCAGTTATCATTCATATATGCAAATTAAGAACCAGTGTTAAGCATTAAGGGCTGAAAGAATTAACGGTCCTGGTTCTAGTTTCTGTAATTGAATCAACAAGGTTTTTTTTTTTTTTTTTGAATTTAATTTTTTTTAAAAGAGATTGGATATTTAAACAGCCCACCTCAACCATCAACATCTGCCCTGAAAACAAACTTCTTAAAAACTGTAAATGTGTCGATTTGTAATCTCATTTTCTCCACAATGGAATTAAAAAAGAACTTTCATTCTTTAATAAAGTGCATTTTTACAGTAACATTTCATGAAATATAGTTTCGATTTTAATCACATAAAAAGCCTTATTGTTATCAAAGCACTCAACTGAAAGCATCCATCCTGATACAAAGGAATCTATCGATTCTCTACTGCTTAAAACATTCATTAAATCCTTGAGCATTACGGTCTATAAATTGTGCTGGGTAAGATACAAAAGAATAAATGGCATGAGGGAGAAATACAATTCTGAAGCAAGCTTTCAAAAAGACAACGTTTCCTAAAACTGCAAGTCCTCGGGGAAACATGAGTGGTGTCTTTTCGTAACTGGAAAACCAAAAGATATGTAGAAGCAACTACATGTACTGAAAGGAGTTGAGTTTTCAACTCAGTCGCTCAATCAAAACCAGCCTGAGAGTGATTGTGGGAGAAACACGCTTCATTGTGCTTAATTCAGAGTGATGGAATGCTTTAAATCTGTGAGCAGTGAAGTGACGTAACTAACAGACTTCAGCTAATGTTGTATTTCACACTCAGTTTTCATTAAAGAGTGAGTCTGCCAGATGCTGTCTGTCTTCGGTGAGAGAATCACCAGATGTGTGCAAGAAAAAGTTGTCCACAACACTTTATTCTCCCTGAAACACACAAACGCATGCCATTTGCATTGTGTTCTGAATGACAAAATAAATAATGCTTCATGGATCTTTCTTCTCAATTTTGAACACGTTTAACTCATGGGTAAAGCACCAGTCTGTATATGTGACTAGTGTCAGAACACTCCTCTAAGTTAGTCAGAGGAGTCAGTTTCGATTTGATTTACTTGTATTTTAAGGCTAAGACTGTGTGCTTTCAAGAGCGATTATGTCTTCAACACCCCAGTCAAAGTGCAAGGCAATCTGGGACAAAAGAAAAATAAAATAAAACAAAAATAAACACCTGTACACATTTCACTCTAGCAAGCATATTACAGCTGTGTGATGCAACATTTGCATCAGAGAGGAGTACGATAAGAGGTACACGATATGCAGGA
This sequence comes from Sinocyclocheilus anophthalmus, assembly GCA_018155175.1. NCBI lineage: Eukaryota > Metazoa > Chordata > Actinopteri > Cypriniformes > Cyprinidae > Sinocyclocheilus > Sinocyclocheilus anophthalmus. The sequence continues at coordinate 9,244 of JADLZN010011573.1, forward strand.
GTATCATTTTCAAGATAACAGGCAACATAAATTGATAGAGCTGTTACAGTAATACAATTTGATATGCCGCAACAGCCGAGTAAGTGATGCATGTTGAATATTGTGTTTAGAAGACTGGGAAGAATAAATATGCTGTGAATATCCAATGTTATATTAAGCGGATTATAAGGAGTGATGCTTAAATGTTACCTTGAAGAAACAAACAAATGAAACAGTTTGTACAAACATAGTACACATTTTCTAAAACCGTGTCCAACTATTGACCTGAAATCAAAATGTGCATTGCTCTGAATATCCCCATAAGGAAACATCATGCTTTTGGGAATGACTCACCCGACAGTAAACATCTTTTCATATGCATACTGGATGCTTTGAGAGATAAAGTAATATTATATTAACGAACCTGCATGAAATGACATTGCTTTGGCCAGGTGACATACTCTTGATACTCAAGTGCTTCAATAAGCACAAAAATTTTTTTACTTTACAGTTTTTTTTCCTAAATAAATCTCACACTTCCTGAAAAAGGGATTCAGAACAGTCTTTAAATTCATACAAAAGCATAAATTCTCAGGAAAAAAGTGTGCTTGCTTTCGACAGGCAGATGTTTCAGGCCAAAACTAGATGCTTCTATGGAAACTTCTGTTGAAAGGCCTACAATAACAGTCCTTGGAAGTCAGATCAGTCATTTCTGAAATTGCCAAAAGGCTGAGATTATAAAACAGAAATGTGGGAGAAAATTCGGCAGCTGTTGTCCAGGTCTGTCCCTTCACCAGCAAAGTTTGATCCATTTAGTCAAGTTCATAACAGCCCGAGTTAGTATTATGACTGTCCTGAGCTGCTGGCTGTGACTAGCTGGGCTTCACTGAGAAGAATACGTATGTGATGGTCCTGCTTCAAGCCCGCTTCCCTCACTTTCGCCTCGTTTAAGGACGACACATGATCCAGCGTGTCAAAGCCTGCAGCCAATAGAGGGGCAGAATACATGGGCATTCCAATCGACACGAGCCAATCAGACACAGAGCTCACGTGAACAGGAGACACTGGCTTCCGACAAATGTCAGTCAAGCCTCCCGAGGGAATCTGTGGAGAAAAGGAAAACACAAAGGGCTAAATGTCAGTGCTAATGTAGTAAATTATGATCTAATCTGACTCACATGCATGTGCTAAATTAAATCACGGAATCTGCTAAAGTAACTCACAGCCATGCGGTGCTCCTTGTGGAGTTTTTTAACTCTGATCTGATCCAGACTGGATGCCACATCCTTCACTGGCTGCTGAAAGTCCTCCGAGTACCTCTGTACTAAGAGCTGAGGAATACCACACCGGCCGTGCTGAAAAACGCAGAGAGAAAATTAAAGATTAGCCAGGAAAACAAGATCTAGTGAATTTCGCCACCTCGTTTAAGCAATTGGAAAACATCTCTAGCAACCTTAAAACCCTGCACGGGCCGACACACAAATTCATTCATCAAAATATTAAAAATATGAGGAGAATTTTCCTTGCTAATGCTGTATTGTTTCAAGCTAAGCCGTGATTAGCGCCCAGCTAATGTGAGCAGCACAAAATTCGTCTCAGACTGTGGACTCTGAATAAGAACAGAAATTATCAGATCATAAAGTTTATTTCATGTGGCTTTTTAACTGACTTTACGGTTGGTGGAGACCAAGCACTCTTGGAAACAGAGGTTGACTCACAAACAAGCAAACTTTATGTGCCAATTACAGCATTACAAGGCGAGCAAGACTAAATTGTTTGTTAAATGTGAGATTCAGTGCTCTAATGCTAACATCACCCTGTGTGGCGTAACTAAGATCCAGTTTAATCATTTTCAGCATGCCTTTGTTAGCACGCCAAATAGCCATCTTCTCTCAAATATACAATGTGGCTTCATTGCAAACCAAGCAGTATTTTATTGTAGCTAGCTCAATAAGGGCAATACTCGGCCATCTTTGTGAAATAATCAACAATCCACGTACAAAGCTTACACAAGCAGAGCAATGCTTTTTTGACAGTGCCACAGAGCCACAGTGTTTACACTCCTCAGGGAAATCAAACAATGAACAGCAAACAAGCTGCGAGAGGAAAAAGTATTTAATTTACATTACACACATATCAGCTTTAACTTACAAGCATCTCGTTCACTGAGAGATTAATTCAAAATCTACTCAAAGTCATTCAAACTATTTCTTACTCCCAATTTAGGGTACATCCGATAGGCTGTGGGTCCAGGCATAATAGGACTGGCTGCCAATAAAAAGCACTAAAACTCCAGGCAGTCTGAAACCACAAACTGTTTCAGTGTTTTCCTTATAGGGAGTGGACATTTTTCACCTCTTATTCACCTTTTTTGTGTTGGATAATCTCAAAAGTGACTTTGAATCAGATTTGGTTTGATGATGAGCATGGACATTACATACCGAGGACACAAGAAGAAATACCAGATTCAAGATGCTCTCAAGCAAGTCTTCCAATCCTTCCACTTTCCCACTGCTTTTTAAGGATACAGGATATGTGATAGTTATGTCTGTGCTAAGCCGTGCATTTAGCAATTAAAAATAGACAAAGAAAAGAAGGTTGATTAATTGTACAGACTCCAACAGAGACCTACTGTGTAGATACTATAGGAATATCTTTTTATATGGAAATTGATGAGTGGAAATTAGTCTTTAGATGAGCACTGATTAAAATTTATGTTTCTTTCCATTTCTTTTGACACTTTCAAAAGAACTTCCAGCAGTAAATGGAAGGAAAAAATACACCAGCCATGACTTTCCAGGAACAGTGGCATGGTTGAGTCAAGCCCCCTACTGTTAATCATTGTGCTTGTTTAGTCTGCTAACCTTTTTATAACTGCTATAGTGCCGCCATTTTCCACACCGTTTTTACCATATGACGCAATTCATGCAAACTTGCGGTCACATGAACATTAAGTCCATTAGGCTATACTGAAGGGTTCCTCAAAGTTCTTCACTGCCCTGAAGAGTTTAGCTCCAACCACAATCAAAAACACCTGGGAGAAGCTAAACGGGATCTCAGAGAACTAGACAAATTAGAGGAGGGTGGCTTGATCGAATTGAGCTAAACTCTGCAGGGCAGTGGCTCTCTAGGGCCAGATTTGAGGAACTCTGCCATATGATGCAATTTTATGATTCCAAAAAGTTATCAAAGGAATTAATTTTTGTGAATGCTATGGACTCTACTACTACCCTACCTGAAAAATTGTGGTAGGCAACAGCATTACTACTAGATTCATCTGAAGTGAAATCATGACTTACTTTATCAGAGTATGGCTCTTCGGTGAGGTCAATGCCTTCCAAGCACATCCGGTCCTCCAGCAGAGTCTCCAGGTTGGTCATTTTGGCATGGGAGATCTTCCTGCTGAGGGTAACTTTAGCTCCGTGGATCTGAGGACATGCTGATTCAGGCAGGTCAGATAGCCAGGGTGGACTCAGAGCTGCTGGAGATTCACCTGGTGATAATGGCATTGATGGGGAGCTCTCGGAGGGAGTGGTTGGGGTGAATATGGGTTTTGGGAGTAGGGTTGGTGTATTTGGCACTGAACCGGACAGCACTAGTGAAGGGTGGCGCAGACGTTCTTTGGACTTTTTAGCAGGCACAGGAGGTGGGACGGGTGGCTTTTTAGGGTGAGTCCGAGGAGCAGGGCTAGTTGTGGCAGAAACTGGTTGGCCGTGTGAGGTCTGAGTAGCAGGCAATGGACTGACTGTACTGAGAGGAAGCTGTGTGGGAACTGTAGGTCTCTGCAGTGAGCCCATCTCTCTTCCAGCCTTATTACTGATCTGGTCCAATTTTGATTCTACAGGATCGGCTTGTACTTCCTTTTTGTTGCCCTCTGGCCTGCCATTATCCTCACTCTCACTCTTCCTCTGATTGAAGGCCTGCTCCCAGTGTATATCCCCCAGAGAATGCGAGCGCTTCCAAGACTCAGGGGTCTCCTGGGGGCCGTCTAACTGCTCACAGCTTCGGCTGACCAGTATGCGGGAGGTCTGTCCAGCTTTGGAGCCCTTCTTGAGGCCGAGACTTCGCAGACTGAAGCCCTTTATGGGCCGGGGCAGAAAAGTCTTCAGGAACTTGCGTTCCTTCTTGGCCTGCTGCTGAAGAACTTCAGTGGAGTGAGTCATGGGAAGAGTGGGATAGTCTGGAGACTTTACACCCCCACAATCAAATCCAGATGAACCACGGCTGTGGCGCGACACCTTGCGGCTCTTACCTGAAACAGAGAGTCGTGCTTTCACATAAATTCATTAATCACATAAAATTCTTTCTTCAAAGGCTTCAGACTTGTTTTTTTTGGGTTACTCAGAATAACCCTTGATGTCATCAAATTGATGATCAGGAAGAGCTACTATTGTGGCAATTTGGTTTCACACATGAGAGTGCAGCTCTCCCACTTTCTCATTGATGCAAGAGCCAAGCAAATAATACACACTATTATTGGTGTGATTTATGCATCGTGTAAGTGGAAGAGCTGCAATATTATATGTGAAACCAAACTACTACAGTCTGAAACAATGTGATGAAAACTGTCAGGAAATAAAGTGAAAAAACTGCACTTTTAGGTGTACAACAGCTTACCACTGGGCAGTAGTTCATTACATATTTCAATTAGATGTGTTCATTAGTTGTATTGAATTTTTAGGGATTATTTAAGAGTTAGTTTCGGGTTAAAGTTCGGGTGAGCGCTAAGTGTGAGTGTTAAGACATTAAGTGAAGAAAACCACAAATCCAGAAAAGATTTATTTTGAAAGCACCATTTTCTGCCAATTTTCCACATCAAAAGGTAATAAATAAAATGAAGCAAAAAGATGAGTATTTATATGCAGGGACCTTTAAGATAAATGTACAAAAAGATCATAAATGATAATGTCATGATTGAGAATCGAAGAATCTGGAAATGAAAGCAAGGAGCATTCATGGATGCATTTCAAGTATTTTTTTTGGGACATCAGATCTACTTTAACAGAATCAATGACTCAAACTCTAATGGTGACAAGGAAGCACATGCTTTAATATAGGATATAATAAGCTCTGTACTGCCACTCTCACAAGAAATAAATGGTTATCAGCACAGATAAAATAATATCAAGTGATGAAAACAGATGAAAAAAGCAAGCAGACCAGAATGCTAGAGATCACAGGATGGATTTATTTTTCCACTTTGGCAGATTGCACACATTTCTGATCCATCCTAAACAATCGTACTCCACACACACACACACACTTACACAGACTTATACACTGTCATACACAACAGGAGGAGGGATCAGTCAGTGTTATAAGATGCCAGTAGGAGGTTAAGAAGACAACAGAAGAGTGAAAACCTTAAACACTCAATTTCTTTGGAAATAGAGAATGAGATACGATACTTTCTCTTGAATAAAATCCTTTAAAAACAGTAGCTCCTACTTTTACACAATCTATGTAAAATATCACCTTCCAAATGTATGCGATTCATCCACTACATTTTGTATTTATAAAGTCTTTTCTTTTTTAGGCACATAAGAATTTGTGCAATATGACAACAACAAACACCACACAAATATGGAGTGATATTTCTTGAAATGGACTTTAAATTGAGTCTGAAATGGGTCTGTGGTGGTTTTGCCATGGAGAACATTCTCAAAATCGTCACGTTTAAGTCCTGCTGTGAGCACAAGCCTTGTATTTGTTTCGCTGAGTTTCTGTCGGTCTCGCTTTTGATTTTTCTGAGGCAGCAGATGAATTTTGATCAGTTAGCAATAGCAAGAGTTGCTGCAGTTTTTGGATTTATGATTTCTAACAGAATGGAAGAAAGCAGAAGCAGGAGTCTGGGTAGGCTGGATAAGAAAGTTAAAAAAACGGAATGATGACAGAGTGCCTCTTGAAGCAGAGAAGCAGATAGAGAACAGGGCACAGCAGATGTGACAGACAGACAGGCTTGGGTTAAATCCAGATGTGATGACAGCTTCTCATTGGCTGTTAGGACAGAGTCATGGCAGAGAGAGGCGTGGCCCAGAGGTGAGAGGATGGTGTCATGGGGTTGCTACATTAGGCTGGACATGGTGATGCGGTTGGTATGGAGATACTAGACAAGCGCCTGGTTACCATTCTCTAGGTTTTCATTGCTTTCGTAGCAACCAGAGTCCCGTGGGGAGTCGGCCATGAGGCCACGGCCCTCACAGAGGAGTTTCTCCTGAGAGCCAGAAAGGGCGCTGCACTCCGGATCACTGCTACCTAGAACACACACACACAAAGTTAGGAAATGTATACACTTAAATATTCATTTATAAACAAGTGGAAAAAAGTGTAAAGTTGGTGGGGGTGATCCCGAGTAATCTGAATAACTGCCATTGCTAATGAATGCTATTGCTAACTGATGGCTATTTCCATGTATTACAGACATTCGCTGTTTAGAACATTTAGTATATAGTGTATTTAGAAAATGTGTACACTTTTTCAGAAGTTTGGGTCAGGAATAGTTTTTTTTTTAAATTAGAAAAGAAGCATTGAAATTGATCGAATAAGGAAAATAATATAGTTAATGTTACAAAGATTTCTATTTCCAGTAAATGTTATTTTGAACTTTCCATTTATCAAATAATTCAGAAGAAAAATGTATTACGAATTCCCAAAAAATATCAAGTAGCACAAGTGTTTTTCACATTGATAATAAGAAATATTTCTTGATCAAATCAGCATATTAGAATGGTTTCTGAAGGATAATGTGACACTGAAGACTGGAGTAATGGCTGCTGAAAATTCAGCTTTGCATCACAGGAATAAATAATTACATTAAAAAACGAAAAAACAGTTATGTTAAAATTGTAATAAAATTTCACAATATTACAGTTTTACTGTATTTGAATCACATAAATGCAGCCTAAGTGATCATCTTTAAAAAATCCGACCGACACCAAACTTTTGAACATCAGTGTATGTGTGTACTTACTGTCGTAATCCTGCAGTAGTTCTACAGCAGTCATCAGTACGGCCCGGTGTTGGGGGTCTTTGATGTTGAGCTCATCCAGATCTTCTTCCTCTAGTAGCTTAAATGTATCCAGGTCGTCATACCCATTAAACAGGAACGTAGGCATGTGCTCCTAAAGTACACACACATACATTCACAGATTACACACCCTGTAGAGCAGCAGCACTATGTAGGCCCCCCTACAGCTAAAAATACCCCACTCCACCCTCATCTTCATCTACGGCTGGATTTATGTGTGGGAATGTTTCCAGACTTCAAACTCTTTTGTGATGGCCAACCATCATTATATTCCATTAACACAATGAGGCTTAAAATGCATCCTTCATGTCTATTGTGTGTAACCGTAAGGTCTGTAATGTGGTGTTATTTAGAGATGTAATAATGCAGGAGCTCGTGGGAGGTCTGAAGGGTGTGTATGTCTCTGTCTTTAAATAAAAATTTTAACTGGCATGGGGAAATGACCTCGTCCCACTTTCTCATAGCTAATCTGCTTTAACAAGAGCTGGCCATCTTTTCACACCAGCATCCACTTTTTCATTTTCTCATCTCTCCCCACCCTGCTCTTACATTCTGTCAGTAAAGATTAAAGATGAGCCACACACTCAGATTTATGATAGATGATTATAGACATTCAACAGTCAAATTTTAAAGCATGTACATATCTCAAGAAATGTCGCTGTGCGTGTGAATGGTCTCTGTCTCACCTTCAGGCTGATTCTCTCCAGAAGCTCCTCGACTGAGCTGGGTTTGGGCGGCCTGCCCTTCCTCCTCCGACGAACCGCTCGTTTAGGCTTCTCCTCTTCTTCAGCCAGGACATCCACATAGATGAACTTAAACGTGCCCACCTTGTTATTGAGCAGACCCATCCATGTGCCCATGGGCGGCTTACTGATGATATCAATCACATCTCCTCTCTTGACAGAAAAAGAGAGAAATTTAATGAGATTCAATGTTCTTATTAAATAAGAAAATTTTAAAAACACCCAGAAACTAATCTAAAACACATTTTCAAATTTGCTAAATGAATTCAAAAGAGCCATGTTAGTTTTAATGTCTCATATATTCTTTCTCACCTAATTAAAATGGTTTCAACTCAAATTAATATTTGCTAAGTAAACATATGATAAGTTGGACCATTTCATGTTTAATCACACTGGGTTGTTAAAATTTTGTTTAAAATAAAAGTAGTATTAAACACAAAGTCATTGTAAACAAATTTGATTAACAAATTCAGTACCTTAAGTTTGAGTGAGTCTGTATCATATGGACTCGGTGTGAAGTCAGTGTGAACTCTAGCTCTGCCGCAGAAAGGGCCTCTGTATGAAGGCTCTTCATCGTCACCGTCCTCACTCCTCACACTCTCTCTGTTGCTGGCTGATGAATCTGTGGTGCTCACAGTCTGTCCACCTGTGAGAGGATCAGCACAATCATTACAAAAGGACTGGTTTCTTTCAACAGGCAAAAATCATTAATCAGACTGCCAGAAAAAAACATCTACGTGATTTAAGGCACCATTAATGTCTGTAGCACAAACAATCAATGATTCAATGAAACTGAAGTAGTGACAGATCTTTTCTTACATATTGTGACATATAAAACAGAATGAAACAGATTAATGAAACAGGAAAAAAGTAGGACAGGGATTCATCTATTCATCACGTATTGATTGGATGGAATGGAGGCGGATCTTTATGCAAGCTTGCAGTCAATTGTAAGAAAGAGGGTTTTATGCAGACTAAATGCTTGGAGAAGTTCAGCATATGTCACCAGAGAGTAGTCTATAATTTCCACTGGAAGACTGATTTATGACATTTTGATAAAAAATTTCAAGGCTAAAATGAATGAAAAAAGAAGAAACGTATACATTGCTGAACTGTTCACATTGTTAAGATCAATAACATGCATATATTGTGAATTTCCATTTCATGCCGGCTTTAACACAGAGTTAGGATAAGACTAATATCACAAACAAGCACACACACACACCACAAACACTTACTCATGGAGCTCTGCCCACTGAGGGAGCTGCGCAGACTCTCTACAGACCCTCCTGCCTTGAGTTTGGGCTTCTCTAGAGAGTCTGTGTCTGGCTGAGGAGACTGAGGACAACTGGGCATTCCATCTGTACTGGACTATTTAAAGAAAAAATTAGAGAATTGAAAGTGTATTATTATTTATAAACAAAAAAATATATATAAAATGGACAGCATGTGATGCATATAATATAAAGGCCACAAAAAGGACACTCGCTTGCAGCACTGCTGTGAGATTCATCCTCTAGTGTAGCAAAGTAATTACACTAAGTTGCCACTAGGTCACACTCCAACATAATATATGATTACATTGAGCCAGACATGGTGGTGGCACATGAAGTTCTCTTTGCACAGATGAGCTCAACACTGACTAACACACATACATATCCAGAGATCTACATTAAACATGCTAAAGGAGATGAGACATGTCATACAGATGTAAATTCCTGCCTCAATTGTAACTAAAACCTAGTGAGCTGCTTACAGAGACAGCATTTTAAGGCATCATTAGTGACAAACAGATTTTAACCAGCATGTGAACACAGGCAGTGAGTGTGTATTCTACACTGCCAGGGAATATGGGCGTGTTTAATTGGACTGAGCTTGTATCCATACTCTAGGCTATATAAAGAGATGTTTGACCCTAGTTTGAAACATAGAAAGTAGGGCACACATGTGCTTACTTCCCTCTAGAGTAAAGGCAGTGTCTAACCTCTGAACAAACCTGCTATATAGCACATAAAAAGCAAGCACACGGGCATCTGTGTGTACCTGTTCAGAGAGAGACCCAGCATATTTCTTGGACATGCGTTTCCTCATAGTCTCTTTGACAGACTTGACTTTCTTCCCTAGAGAGACACGGGACGTGGTGGGAGATTTCACAGCGTCCCTGTACAGAGCCTCCTGCTCCTTACGCCAGAGAGAGAGAGAGAGAGAGAGAGCGAGAGAGAGAGAGAGAGAGAGAAAGAGAGAGTGCGATTAAGCACACTGAAAGCCAATCCACAATTGGATCACAAACACTGCAGCTGCATATGAGAGCTGGAGTCAAGAGGAAGCGAGAGAAAGAACGCATGTGTACTCACACTAGGCTCGGCTGTGTTGATCACATGGAGGGCACGATTAGTCAGGTCAAATCCTCCAAAGCTACACGTTCTCTGTGGAAAAAATACATAATTACTGTGAATTGACAAGCAAACGAATATATTTAGATTGAGTCATTTAAAACGATTCAAGAGTCTCAATGATTCATGCTGCCGTTTATAATTGAAACCACACATTTTAAAATGACGAGCTGCCAAAAGAAATAGTTCATGGTATGACCTGATTTCCGGTTTAATTCAAAATAAATCTTTCAGCAGTTGTTTAGCATTATGTAAACAAACCAATGCTTTATTGTAAAACCTTGATGAATGAACTGAAAATTGGCACTGAAAAAATAATGAGAAATAAAAAACCAATGTGAACTGACTTAAGGCAACATCTTACATCACTCCAATACAAGTGATGTATTACATTTAAATGAACTGGGCTTTCATTTCATGACATTTTGTTCAAAAGTTCTACAAAAGCAGCGGACATTCTGTTCAAATTAAACAGATATAGATCAAATGTAGTAGTATGAGAAGCTGTTGCTTGTTCCATGGAATAACATCATGCACTTTAAAAGAAAAAATCTCAATAAAAGAGAGTAGCTCATACCAAAAAAAATAAAATAAAAATCATAAAATTTTAGCATTCATGCTGAGGCTGAAAGAGGCATTTCCAACCCAAAATGGATGAAAGAGTTCACTGATGAAGATCACGGTCATGTTCACATTCACTATGAATGACGATGAGGATCCGCAGACGGCAGACTCTACAAAGCTGCAGAAGGAACTCCATATTATTTATTTTCTTCTTCTACCATTCTTCATTGTCTCTCAAGGACTGCAAGTTTCAATTATGCTCTGACACACATGACTGACTACAAGAGAATAGGTCAAGAAATGAAAGGAGAGAAGCTCAGGATGGGGAAAGATAAGACTTGAGGTATTATCACATTCTGTTTATCTTTTACACTATTCTTAGATTATGAAATTTTGACTCCATACTGCAACAACATAAGTCTACAGTAATGAGAAGAACTGATGGCTAACTGACAGTCTAAGGGATTTCTAGCTTTAATAATCACCCCAGAGATGGGTGAAGATTTTAGGGGAAAAAATGCATTTTATGACAGCACACAGTTTATATTTCAGTATCAGACTTTGTCTTGAAATATAACTCAAGCAGTTTGTCTCTAAATTGTACCCTACTGCAATTCTCTTCTGCAGCTTTGCAGCAGCCTGTTCCTCCAGTGCAGCAGGGGCACTGTAGATCTGCTCTTCCGGCACACTCACAGACTTCTGCTGGATGCGTAAGAGCACGCGCTTGGTGCAGCGATCCATGCTGGATGCCCACTTCCTGTTCACATCTCTTTCGTCTTCCAGGAGCCATCGCCTGTCTGCTTTGCTCAGCGTTACGGGCCTAACCAGCCCGGTCCAGTTGAAGTGGCCGTACAGGCTGCGTTCCACCACGTATGTGATGTTGAGCTCACTAACTGCCGTCCTTCCCTTCAGACGCCTTGGTGGAAACAGCCAGCTGCCCACCACTCCGCCCCCACAGCTCTTCCCCTTCTCCCTGGCCAATGGAAGCTCACGAGTGGGAGGGGAAGTGGGCAAGGTGGAGGAGGGAGCGATGGTTTTTTGAGCATTGCAGGAACGCTGGTAGAGTAGGTGCTTGGTGGAGTATGCGTAGTTTGGGTCAGGCTTATTGCGCTGCCACATGGAGACGGGTGGCCGTTTGGTGTTGTTAATGTCATCTAAAGACACCAGAAGGGGGTGCGGCTTTGGGCGGAGTCTAGTGAGTCCGTAAAAAGCATAGACGCTGTCAGTACTTACCCCGTGTGATAAAGATGACAAGGCCTTCCGCATCTCTCCGTCTGTAGTCGAACGGGAGACTTTAGCATTGTCGTCTTCCAAACCCTCCAATTCGGAGAAAGAGGAGCCACTACCCCCCACTATACCCAGCCCGGATCCAGCACTACTCTTTCGCGGTGGGCGGATCAGGCCGTGGGGATGTGCGCCGGGGGTCTTCACTAACTTGTGAGAAGGTTTCCAGGCATCAAGGCTACTGGTGGAGGGCGAGGTGGTCAGACTGTCCGTGTCCCCATCCAGAGATAGCTTCTCTTGGGCAAGAGAGGACAAAGAGGAGTCTGTGCACTGGGCCGGCTTCTTGTGGATTTCAGCATACAGTGCGTTTATGTCATCACATAAGGGAGCTGCATCCAGACTGAGCGAATCTGCAGAAAAAGGAAGATCACAACAAAAACTTCTCTAAACTGAAATATCTATTCAAAGCAATACTGTCTCATGAATTATTTAATAGCAGTGGAATAAGGTATGGATAAGAACTGATATCAAATAAAAAAAGATTAAATTAGAGATGCACAATATAAAAATTCTAGCCAATACTACAAAGCTGCTAACTAATTAAATGTTCTGGCTGATAACTGATATTAAAATTCTGTACTATTTTGTCTAAATAAATTAAAAAATTAAATTCATTTTAAGTAACTCATAAAAAATATTTCATGTCAGTAAGATTCTTTTAATGTCAACGTTTACCAAGGCTGCATTTATTTGATAAAAATTACAATATTGTGAAATTTTTTTTAAATGTTTTGAGATTTGAGATCTCAAAACATTTAACAGTGTTATTAAACTAAAATAAGTGTTACACTTCAATTTAAAAATATATTCTAAAAACAAACTTGAGTTAATGCCATATGAACAATAGTCTTTTCCAGCTACCTTGTGAGCCATGTCTCTTGCTGTCATCCACTTTGATGAGCTTCTTGCGAACACGTCGAGTCGAGTTGACCAGCTTGTGAAGCCTCTTGAATTTCACAGAGTCCTCCTGCTCATCATCTGACTGCTCCACAGACTATAGAGAGAAAACTCAACTTCAGTATTATATCACTTCATATGAACATAAAATACATAAAATCTCTTTCACATAGACATACAAAAAACAAAAAAACAAACAGAAAATTACGGCTTTATCTGGTATGAACAGATTATGACATGTTTAGGATGGGCTTTTGATATTAAGGACATGACGTATGCAGTATGGAGTTATGTGTTATGAAATTTTGAGTCCAGGAAAAACACTTAAGTCTTGTTTTTCAACATACCAGATGAGTATGAGTGAGCATTTGTGGTGGAATAAATAATTTTCTTAGTCCAAATGAATAATTCAGATAGGGACTATATTGTTGAGATGATTTATGATCACTCCCCCAAACAAACATCTAACATAACCTGACCTCGCAGTTAACACATCATTTATGATACTGAAACCTCTGATACACACAGACAAAACCTCTTTAATCCCTTCTCCCAAAACCCCAAACTTGCAAATTGCAATTTTTAAAAGAGTCATTCTACTCCAAAAACATTCTGTTCACTGCAAACATACACCACATTATGGGCGCATGTTACTGGAAATAGCTGCATTGTTTAATAACCTAAAGGAATAATCGGTGCCTGTAAACCGTGACAGAGGAGGTGTTTTGTATAGACTCCTCGGAGGCGACTGGTGTTGGTATGTGACCAATTTCAATGATCTGCAATTATATCGGTGTATCCCAACACACCACACACTTAAGTGTTCCACTAAATCACTGAGATTGAATGTGATCTGTTACTGGAAATCTAAAGTTCAACCACATGCACACACAAAATCTCAATTGTTCACCATAGGCATTGAATAATCTTTCCTAATCAGTTAAGGCCACAATGGCCATCATTTAAAAAGAAGAAGAGTCACTGTGATGGCGGACGAGAAATACAGATGGACACACAATAACACGGCTCAAACAGCTTAAAGTGTATTCCGAGAAACAGAGCAGAAAAACTAATTTACATAATAATCAAAAGCACCCATATGAAGAAAATAACGTCTGGACAATCTTAAGACTTAAGGGCTGCTAAAAGCTCATTGCCAACAAGTTTACAAAAATTACATTTCAAACAAGAGTAAGGTATGAAAGAAAGAAAGAGAGAAATAGAACACAAAAACAAGAATCGGTGTAATAATGTGTCCAGCTGTGCTCCTACCAGGAGTAGTTTCCTGTAGGTTAGATGTTAGCAGCCCATGCAAAAATCCCAATGCAACACCATTTCACGCCGAGACGAATACAAACTGTAAACAGTTTTTTGAAGGAAACTCTGCGATATCTGGAGGTAGGGGAGGGACTGTGGCAAAAGGCATGAGCTTGTGTGTCCGGAAACATTGCGAGGTCTGCCATATGACCCCTGAACATCCTTAATGGTCTTCAGAGGAGAAAAGGAATGTGGGCCAGAGAGAAGAAAGGCTGGTCTGGTTGCAGTCCATTCATATAGAGATACAGTACATCCTCTGTGACAGTGGCTACTAACACTGATCCCAGAGCAGCTCACTCCGGTGGAGCCATGATGGGTCACATATTAAATGCAGCTGACACTGATCTCATGACAGGGGAACCCTGTGGACACACAGCAAGCTCTCAGTGTTCTGACTAAAGTTAAACTGAGCTCAGATCAGTGGGATCCCCAGAGAGTTGTGCCCGTCGGTTTAACCATTAGCAGACTAGGGCTGACCCATTTCCATTTATAAATAGGAGATCATCAACCCAGGGGCCAAGATTCCTACAGAGATCCATTTTCTCATTCAGATGCTGAGATTCAATTTGCACATGCTGATGTGTGGCAGAGACAGGCAGGAGGAAATGTGTGTGTTTCAGAAACACCCTCCGGGGCTCAGAGATACAGGGTCTTTGTATGAATACGATTTGCTTACCTCATTTCCTCTCCTTTTGCTATAACGGTTAAAACAGTACAAAGGGAGAATCTCATGAACAAATGTCCGAGTCATATTTCACCCAAACAAAAGAATTACAAGAAATTATTATATTATTATAATTTGCAGAATGAAAATAAAACCTTTTTAAGGACTCTTCAGAATTAAATTAAATCTTAATCAATGGATTGTGGGAATATGGACTTTCTAAAGATGTAAAATGTATTGTTAAAAAAAATCTAACCTATACTGTTGGTTTATAGATATACTAGATATATAATAAAATAACACGACATATATAAGATATATATATATATATAGAGATATATATATATATATATATAAACATTTAATAGATATATAAATAACAGTCTTCCACAGTGCGTTTTGTATTTGGTGTTTAAACAATCCGAAGGAGCATTTCTTCACAGTTTTTGGAGAGCTTCACCCACAACAGCCGTATTTATCTTTCTCTTCAAATCCATTTTCAGAAATCAGTTAAAAAAGGTCTTCAATTTCCTCAAATTTAATCCTTTTGGACATAAAATGACACACAAACAACATAAAGATGCACAGAAAGCGTGATGTGCGGCAGGCAGGAAAACTGCGCAGTGAGCCTTCAGCGGGACACAAGCTTGCTGGCCAGGATGTTAGACGAGGTGCGGAAGCAGAGTAGGGTTTAGGTTGATAGTACTGAGTCATTCTGTAGCTTTAAGCGTGGAGCGAAGCTGTGCTGTGTTGTGTTAACATCAAAAAGCATAGCAAAAACAGCTTAGCTGTTGACCATTAGAAAATGAGCTGTATGTTTACTTCCAGAGGCTGGAAGCTGCTCAAAGTTTCCATGATAATTATGTGTGTATTTGTGTATTGGCAGCTTATTTCTCCAAGAGGGCAAACTAAATCCACTGTTACCAAACCTTTCAAGGCTTTAACCAAGTACCCCTTCATGCAATGCTTGGGACGGCCCTGTGCACAGGCACATATACACGGTCTACACAAAGCATGCTCTTGTAATGGTAACTAGAGCCAGAGTAGTGCTTGGTTTACATATTTCGCAATATCCTGATTGTTTCAGATATAAAGGCCAGGACGGGCAGAGCAGCATATAGGCGCCCATATTCACTCTTCCGTTAACGAGATACTCACATTAGGATAGGTCATCATCCAGGCGAGACTTATGTTTAGTGTGCCAACTCCTCATGCCAAGTAGAAATGACATCAACACTAGAGGTTTTACAGTGAGCTGCCAGTGCCAGATGCTCTTTACAGCTGAGGCATTACAACATTATCATCTCCATTCAAACACCCATGACATATAAGCTTTCAGATCACTGCTAGTATTGATTTAGAATTTATGGTGCACTCAGTAAATTACTCATTTAAAAAGTTTCACCTCAACAGAAATTAATAGTACTTAAAAAAATTCAATTATGTTCATATGCACATATGAAGACTCTAGTCATATCAGTAACCTAATAAAAGCCACGTTCAGATCACATGACCAGCCTAACAATACTCAGTTTGCAAATTTTTACAGTGAAATCAAAAACGGTTTTGTAATAAGTATGGTACTACGAATCACTTGTGTGTTAAGCCTTTATGAGGTCTTAAAGTTTTTACAAAGTGAAAGTGTGATCACAGTGTTATAGCAGGAAGGGGTGGATTGAACGGGGTCTGATGGTAAAAGAACTGCCACTGCCCTGAGTATCCATCCAACACACCACAATGTCATACGTTGTTTTGGTATGCACCCAGTGAGCGGCCGCCTAAGGCTACCTGATGAGTTTAACTCCGATAGGGCGCACACGCACCACCACAAAGACAATGAATCCAGATCCGAAAATTAAAAACCTTTTGAACTTGTCCTATCAGGTCTACAGTCTGGGTGGTTTAGTATAGTACTTACATTGCAGACGGAGGAGAGGTTAACAGTGGGACTGGATCCTTCAGTCCACTCTGCTGTGTCTGTACTGCTGCTCAACTGTCTGTTCCTCTCATATTCCTTTAACTATGGAGAACAAGAGGTCAAAGAGAGCCGCCCCCTCGCCCTTACACTCAGACACCCTATTTATTACAGAAATAGAGTCAGAACACCCCATACAACCTTACATACACACACACACACAAAGCTTTCACCAGTCACCAGCTAAATACATTAAAAAGACAGACACAGGCACACACAGAAACGCCATGTCCATTTAAACAGAGTTTTTTTATTTATTTATTAATTATCTGTATTTATATAAACTATCATTCAAAAGTTTGGGCTTCGGAATGTCAGAAAATGTTAGAATGATTTCTGAAGTATCATGGGATTCTGAATACTGGCAGTAATTGCTGCTGACGGGGCCCTGTGAAGAATCCAGCTTTGCCATAACAGATAAATACATTTTAAAAATATTTTAATAACTAAAATATTATGTAAATTTAATCATATTTCAACGAATTAGTTACTGTTATTACTGATTTTTGATAGTCATTAAAGGAGTTTAGGAGATAAATAAATACTATAATTACATAATTATTGATCAACACTAATTTATTTATTATGACCACTCATTTATGAAATACATTATTATTTCTATATAATTTATAGGTATTGTTTTTTTCTTTGTTTTTTATTATTAAATGTAAGTTTTTTAGGTCACAGGTTACACAAAGGACTACCCACCCTTATGTCATTCTAATTTCCACTTTTCCCACTGCGAACAAAACGATCCAAAGCTGCTACCAGTTTTGTATACATTAACAATGCCGAATGTCATAGGTTGTGCTGGGTCCTTTTCTGTACATATGCTCACTACCTATTCAGCTTAAATTAAAATAATGAAATATTAAATAAAATAAAATAAATAAATGCATGACGCCTTTGGACACACAAAGAAACATAGCACATAAAGACAAAAAACACAGAACAAGTAAAGCAACATTAATAAAAAAATACATTTGCATTCAAACATAAACACAAGAGGACAGATACGTTCATGCATGCTTATAGCATGTATGATGTCAACTATCCACAAAGGCTTAGCATTGATTCAAATTTTAGATCCAGTCAATCAAGACTGCTCATTACAGAGATAAATTAACTACCAGCCCAAAGGAGGAAAAATGAAGCAGAAGAGACTTTAAAGGATGTAGAAACCCCAGTTGGTTAAATGAATCAATGTCAGCCTTGTGGAGAGAAGAAAGCCACATTCTACAATCATCCATTAGGTTGATTATCAGATGATAATGAATCATCATCATGTACTCAAAAAACAATGACAGAGGAAAAAAAGAGACCTACAATCACCCAAATCACCTAAACAGTGAAAAAGGACATAAGAAATCTATCCAACCAATCCCAGCTAACCCTACGTCAGAAATTAGACACCAAACACCCTCCTTCATCTCAACAAAACATGATTTGCACTAAGAAATCTACTGCAGCTCTCAGATGCAGGGTCAGTACGCATGTATTTAAATGTATGTGAGTGTGTGTATGTGCGTTTGGAGCAAAGAAGGAGCAGGAGGCATCAGTCCAGGTAAGTAAGGTTAGTACACATGAATGTAAGCTAGGAAAGCTCATTTGTTTTACTGTTCGGGGATAATAGGATGTGTTTACCCGTGCCAGCGCCTCCTCCACTGTGATCATCTTCTCTTTCACCATCATCATCAGCTGGATCCGTTCTTCATCACTCATAGTGATCTCACTGGCCACATAGCCAATGTCCTCTCCTGGAGGGTCAAGGGTCAAAGGTGAGCAACAAGAACAAGGGAAAGCCCCTTTATGCCAAGTCAGTCCATTCAGTGATCATCATATAGTCAAGATCATGTTTCAAAAACATATTTTGAAATCAGCAATAATATGACAACCGTGTGCCATAAATGCATTTTTGCAAGCCAAAAAAAAAAAAAACAAAAAAAAAACACAAACTGGTCTAGTTTTTCTCCTTCTAGAGTAAACAAAACATATACAAAAATGCATGGAATTTAAGTGAACGATGGAACTACAGCCACAAATTTAGTGGATCTCTCCATTAGTATTCTATGAGTGGGCCATATCTTATTCATCTTAGTGTCTCGCCTGAACAATAAAAAACAAGTGAACCAACGAGTTATAAGGGAACGGGGGAAAATGAGGGAAAAAACAGATTGAGTTTGTTTTTATTACCTTTTGACGTTTGCCTTGTGACCCCTTTCTGTGACTTTCGAAAGTTCTGCCAGAAGGATTTGTTTTTCTTCTTGTTGTCCCATTTTCCTGTATGTGAAGAGAGGAGAAAGCCATCAGGGCCATCAAACTCATTAACTTTTGTACAAACATACACTCTGAAATACCTAAATTTAACACTTTACAAAGATAACTGACTCTACATCTATTATCTAACATCGACACGTCTGCCCATCTAGTGTTTACAGTGAACCCTGTCAACAGAACATTCCAGTCTGGTATAACACCAAATAATTCCAATGTAATTTCCTCAAAACCACCAGAACATCATAATAGCTGAACAGTTTTCATAATGAAACACAAACCTGATCCATCTTCAGAGCTGGATTTGTGCAGAGGAATTCTGATGAAAAATATAGAAAAGAATGGAATTAGGACATGTACAATAAAACGCTTCAACACCTCAGCACTGAACATTACATTTCTCATATACGGCCTTATCTCCTACTGGCAGACAGGTAGTATGTATGAATGAGTGGCGGCTGGATTTGTGTAAACCAAATGTAGAGAGAGATTTCTATGATTTGAGGCAGTAGAGGGCAGTGTGGTGCTGTTCACAGAGCATATGTCAGGCTCCTGAGGCTCACAGGGCACAGATGAGACGCTCTGGTGATGCAGCGAAACAAGATGAGGAAGACAGAAAGTGAGAGAGGGAGAAAAAGGGAACAAGAGCCACCGCAGGACAGACACTGCCTGTTTATATTTCCACTCCTCTGAAGCACAGTGCCCTTGGAAAATACCAAAATACCAAAAATCTAACACACCCCAGCACTCATTTACGGAGTCAAAGGATTAACAGTGCACTAAGAATCCACAGATTACATATTGATACTGACAAAAGAAATGTGGCTACTCTAACACAGACACATCACCTTTGAAAGCTGTTTCTCTAAACCACTTTAAACAAACTCTTACATACTAATTTTATAAATCAGTTAGTCGATGAGTTACCTGAGCAACTAATCGTGATGGACAAACATATTTGTTGGAATGTGTGTAGATGTCATGCTTTAAAGGGGCTAAACTCTGTCTGCACACCAATTAATGTATTGATGACATTTTATTACATTTACAAAAATGCATGTACACAGCCGTTCAACAATTTGGTGTCTGTGTCTTTGTCTCATACTCGGCAAGGCTGCATTTATTTGATCAAAAAAAAAAAACGTAATATGTGAAAATAATACATTTTTTAAAATTTGTTTCTGCGTAACATGTCAAAACACACTTTTGTTCCGGTGATGGCAAAGCTGAATTTTCAGCGCCCACTGCTTCTGTCAGGAAATCATTCTAATATGCCTATTTGGCATTTGTATAATAATAAATAAACAATTAATATTATTATTAATGTTGAAAAGAGTTATGTTGCTTAACATTTTTGTGGAACTAGCGATACCTTTTTGTTTACTGGCCCAAAACATTTGAAAAGTAGTGTATGAGGGGAAAAAATGTTTGCAGTCAAAACCGTAGTTAGCCTCTTTTTTTTTTTTTTTTTTGTTTTAAATAAAAAAATGGACACCACATCCTGACTTGAGAAGGATCCAGTGTTAACTTCCATTGTCATGTGCCATGGATCATGTGTGACTTTGTCAAACAGTCGGTGTAAAAGCTGTGTGAAACTGGGCCATGATGTTAACTGCCAGAGAGGAAGCCATCCTGAACGAGTAAAACTTCAACAAAACACAAAACACAGAGGGAGGACGGGAAAACTGCCTCAAATGTGTTTGTGTCCAGATGGGGGACAAAAGCAGTACGCAAGTGTATGTGTTGTGGTTGTCTTATTTGAAAATGGATTCTCATCCTTGGGTTAAGAAAACAATCTCAATCTAGTGTACACTAATGTAAACACTGACACAGGCATGTAAGCATACACTAACATACACTTTTGTGCACCTATGTGCTCCGGTCTGGTTTTCTCCACAGGAAGACAGTCACACTTGTGCTTAAATCATCATGGGTGCATGCGTGCGTGTATGCTTTTCATCTGCTGTCCATGTGTCCAAAATACATCTATGACATACTCACTGCTAAAGCTATCAGTATCTACACACACTCATGAGGACAGTGTGTGTGTGTTTAGTGTCAGGTTAGATGTTACATGTCATTACAAGGACTGTGAAAATGTGCTCGTGTTAAAAATGCAGATTCTTGCATATTTCAGGACATCCACTACACTCTGACCAAATAAAGACGTCAACTCTGCTCTTTTACTCAAGTGTGTGTTTGAGACACAAGGCATGATGGAGGCCTCCCTGAATTATCATATCATTATGCTGCCATGGCAACACAAACTTTCTCTGTTTAACCTCTCATTCTCCTCACACAGAATCCAAAGGGAGTCTCCTGTTTGTCTGCCAATTGCATCCCATGCTAAAAAGGCCCTATTGAAGAGCAGCTCAGTAAATTAGGCTCCATTCAGGATTTCTGCTATTGACAGTTGTATGTGTGCAAGCACAGTGTGACCAGCACACAATAAAAATGTGTTACAGTCTGTCAGTTTCTTTCTTTCATTTCACAGGGTGTCTTGTGTCTTTACTGGTGTATGTCTAGCACAATATAAAGCCCTGCTAGTGGAATTCCTTCACTGCAAGTGACTGTCATGTCTACTATCTCTGAAACAGAGGAATCCCTGGCTTGCTGAGATTGTTATTTGGAGAATGTGATGGAAGAACACTTCACACTGGAATATTTACTTTCTCCACAAGCTTCAACTGTGTCCTTCAATTTAATATGTAGCATGTTTGGGATCGACAACTGTATTTACTAAGAGCTGCAACACAAATTGTTTGGGTTGAATAATGTCTTGTAACCTTAGTAACAGACAGTAACCACGTCTATGAGAATTACATTTTTAATTTTTGTGTCAATTTGAAAATTTTGGGAAGCATTTGCGGTTTTCAACCACTCAGATATGCAATTAAAAACTGATTCAACCCACTTTAGTGTTCTGACTACCTCTCCTACTACATAAACCTCTAAGTTTGACCAATTTTAATAACCTGAGAGAGAATAGCCTTAATATTGATAATTGGGCCTAACCCTAACCCATAACGTTTCAACGTTATAATTCGTGCAGCCCTAGCAAAGAATATCCCACTAAAGGGCACTAAGCGATTTTTTTAAAAACGCTTTAGAAAACTGATTCGGGCCGAGTAGCATAACAAACTTGTAGCCAATCAGCAGTAGGGGCGTGTCTACTCATGATGGTAAATATAGCACTTATTGATTGCACCGTCCGATTATCACATCGACTAAGATAACGAGAATGGCAGTTGAAAAAAAAAAAAAAAAAAAGAGGAAATTTCGGAGGAACAAAACATTAAAAAGAAGGGTTACAATCAGGCAAGAGGTATGACCTGCATAAATATCGGAGCAGCTTTCCAGCAGCGGAGAGAACTCAAGGAGCGGAAGGCCTCCGATCGGATGCAAAGGTTGCTTTGTTTCGTTTATTGGTGATTACATTTGTGATTTTAGCTTTTTTCACACAACTTTTCTGTGTTGGCTTTTGCTTGAATATGCCGCGGCCACAAGGCATAGCAGATTCTGCCATCGTCGCTGCCAAGGTTGTGTACGTACGTTTGGGGCGGAGTTATCAAAATAGGGGCGAGGTCCTTTTGGAGTATGGGCGTGTTTGTTTTGGTGCTTTCAAATTCCAACATCGTTGATCAACATTGCAAAAAACCCTTCGTGCCCTTTACGTGTGCTTGTTTAAATCATAGGTACATACCAATCAACCAAATTTGCTCCCAAAATTCAGTCTTGAGTCTTCAATGTTTAAAGGAGTCACTTTGTTTATGGAATATGGTTGTACATTTCCTTTACAAACTGAACAAAATGGTATGAACAAAAACATAATTAGCTTTTATTTAAAATCACAGACAACTGTGTTCTGTTTCTGTGAATGTAGCCAGCTTGCCTTATGTCTTATGTTATGCATATTATCAGAACTGGCCTTCCAAAGAGTGAGATCAGTCATATTACTATGCAAGCATGTCTTCACTATTGAATTAAGAGGAACATGATGTTGCTCTCATCAGTGACGGATCACTACAGTGATGTATGTTCACTGCTCTTTCAGAGCTGGGAGTGGGCTGACTTCCTCTAGTCAAACTGCTGATGAAGAGGAACACTTCTATCCCAGGGTGCACCTGGTGTCCTGTGATTGGTTGGTTTGCTTCCTTACACCTGGCTTTGGAGTTCAGAACACATATACGATTGAGCACAAAAACACATATACAAAGATCGCAAAGGAAGCATCCAGGAAATGACCTTGACTTGAGGTCTTGGTAAATGGAGCTTGAGGGATTTCCTTAAAGTCACACACACTCAAACACATACATTTTCTCTATGTCCGGTTACATTTCTACCACCTATAATTCAGTAAAAAAGCAGGTTAAAAGCTACATAAATTCTTATTATTAATGTTGAATTTTTTTTTTATAACACTTATTATATTATAGCTTAATATTTTTGTGGAAACAGTTATTTTTTTTAGGATTCTTTGATTAATAAATTTCAAATCACAACAATATTTAAATAAAATATTTTGTAACATTATATATGTCTTTACTGTCAGTTTTGATCTATTTAATGCATCCTTGCAGAATAAAATGATTCATTTCTTAAATAACGTGAACTTTTGACAGTAATGTGTCATTTGGGGAAGACTCCGCCACATAAAAGAATAGGGGCCTTCTAAACACACACACACACGTGCGCGCCTCTCTCACTGTCATCGGGTTCTCTGCTGTTCAGCATGAACAGCCTTTCTGGAAGCCAAGGCTTCTTCTAATCATACAGACAGGAAGTCGGGGTAATCTGGCAAAGACTGTTTTGTCCGGTATGGCACTATGCTGATAACGTTAAAGACAATTCTAAAGAATAAGATATGAAACAGGGCTGCATAAAATCCTATTGCGATTATGACAAATATTGTAATTACGATTTGAACTGCGATATGACAAACATCTAGCATATTGCTTCTGCTTAGACGTCAAGGCAGAAAGAATAAAAGCTGCTCTCACAGAATACTTAAAGTCACAAAGAAACAGAAGCAGCATCAGATCTTGGTTCTATGTATCGGTTGTTGACTGGATTTTAAAATGTGGGTGATGCTCTCAAAAGTGAAGGCAGGTGAAACTGAGCTTGCAGGAGTAGGTTTAAGCGGACTAAATGATCGTAGAAATCCTGTAAATGTCACCAGAGAGAAACCCGGTTTTCCCGGAAGGCCCAGTGTGCATGGCTGAATTGTTCACAAGAAAATCTATAATATGCATTTATAAAACAGATAGGATGAATTTTCATTTCATGCTGACTTTAAAGGGATAGTTCACCCAAAAAAAAAAAAAAAAAAAAGTTTGAAAAAAAAAAAAAAAAAAAAACTTTTTTTTTTTGGTCCATACATTTGAAGTCAGTGGGCTACAATGTTATTTAATTTTCACTGTTCTTATAGATATAAGATTATATCAGACCATTCAAACAAACAGATTAAAGAGTTAAATCAACTAGCTAATGTTATTAAATATAAATATTGACTGAAATTTTTAAAAATCGAAAAAAGTTGCTTTTGTCAATCAAAGCTAGTTTCACAGCCATCACAAAGCAGAATACCAGTCAAACCCAGCCACATGTGCACAGGACCGCAGAGACACATAAATGATGAAAGATGTGTCAGCTCCATATGTTTTACATTTATCTAAGCATTCTACTTCTCACCAGAGAGTGTGGATGACAGCAGTAGAATTGAATCTTTCCCATGGCATGTGGACTGCTCATCCCCACAGGAGCAAACCATCAACACGGACAAGATGCATGGAGACACAACGCTGTTTGTGCACTGACATCATTCAAAGTCCTCATCTTCACAAAAACTCTAATATTCTGAAATTCACAACATGACTAATACATTTTAAATTAAGCAAACTGACCCTTTGACAATTACACAATTGTGTGGGCACAGATGATGTCATGTGTATCGTGTTAGGTTTATTTAAGCAATAATGCTAAATAAAGATCGTTCAGTCAGCTTGACTAACACCCTCGTGCACTATAAACTCACAGTCTCACTTAAGTCTGAATTTCTTTCTTCCTCTCTCTAATCAGCGACTTTCATCTTAAACATCTAAGAACAATGGTCGGAAGGAAGGAAGTCTGGAAGCACCAAGATGTGAAGAAGTAAAACGAAGGAATTCACACCCGTTCATAGACACACACAGCACCTCCACTTACATTCAGGGGTAGATTGGGGATGGAAAGCAGATCTGATGTGTGTGATCATATATCTGAGAGGTCAGCAGTCGCATTCAATTCAGACAGCCTGCAAACTGTCCTTTAGGTTTGGGTAAACCATTAAGCTTATGGTTTAGATATTAAAAACTATCCTGGGTCTGATTCATTAGTATTGTTTACCTTTGAAAAAGTGTTTCCATGCCTTTTGAGACAACCAGCTACTACACATTATTGAGTGCATTGAGATTTTCTTACTTTCTCTCAGTCTCTGGAGTGGACACCTCACTGCTGATGTCAAATGATTCCTGTGTACACAGACAACACTGTGGTTAATTACTGCAATCACACACTGATTTTAATCACTGATAATACACAAATCACTGAAATCTGAGCATGCAGTCAGCTGATTTATCACCGAGGCATTGTGAATGAAAGTGTGTTGTGTTGAAACAGTGAGTTATGATGATGACTGCAGGTGTGTGAATGTCTGAAAACAGATATGCACAGCATTGTGGGTCGACTGACCTGGATGTCTGAGCACAGCTGTGATGAGTTGAAGCTGGTGTCTGCTTTTTCCTGTGAAACACACATAAAGAGAGGGCTAGGAACAAGGACACACAAACACACACTGCCACTAATACAGGGCCACACACCCATATGCCAAGAGCTTGTTTTGTGATTAAGAATGCCACACCCTCTGCCCCCTGCGCACACATCACCTGAGGCTCACTGAACCTGCCTGTCCTGTGCAGTTGCTCAAGAGAGCAAAAAAAATTTAACATGTGGAATGAACTAAACTTCCTGGAAATACAACACATATGAACTATCGTACAAGCCAACACTGTCAATCAACACCTTACCATATAAGCAACATAGACAAAATATAACACCAAAATAATGAGGACTGGAAAACATTGATATGCATCTTAATCAGGTTCACTGAAATCTTTTTGAGATATCTTTTGGTTACAATTATATTTGGTCTAAGTTTAAGAGTTTTTTCTACTTTATACATGCCAAAATAAATAAAATATTATAAAAACAATTTAAATTGTTCTCAAAATATGTAATCTTTAATGAGACATACAGTCATGGCCAAAAATATCGGCACCCTTGGTAAATATGATCAAAGAAGGATGTGAAAATTAATCTGCATTGTTAATCATTTTGATCTTTTATTTTAAAAAATCATATAAATCTAACCTTTCATTGGAGAGTAAGAATTTAAAATGGGGGGAAATATCATTATGAAATAAATGTTTTTCTGTAATACACATTGGACACAATTAACGGCACCCTTTTATTTAATGCTTTTTGAAACCTCCATTTGGCGTAATAACAGCTCTGAGTTTTTCTCCTATAATGCCTGATGAGGTTAGCGAGCACCTGACAAGATATCAGAGACCATTCTTTCATCCAGAATCTCTCCAGACCCTTCTGATTTCCAGCTTCATGATGGTGCTTCTCCTCTTCAGTTTCACCACACTCATTTTCTATAGGGTCCAGGTCAGGGAACTGGAATGGCCATAGCATAAGCTTGGTTTTGTGCTCAGTGACCCATTTTTGTGTTGATTTTGATGTTTGTTTTTGGATCATTGTCCTGATGGAAGATCCAACCAGGGCCCATTATAAGATTTCTAACAGAGTCAGTCACTTATGGATTTTTTATCTGTTGGTATTTGATAGAATCAATGATTCCATGTGTCTAAACAAGATGTCCAGGACCTCAAGCAGAAATATAGGCCCACAACATAAAAAATACAGCAGTATATTTCATTGTACACATGGGGTACTTTTTATCCCCGTGTGCACCAAACCCATCTTGAGTGTTTGTTGCTAAAAAGCTAATTTTTTAGTTACATCTGACCATAGAACCCAGTCCCATTTGAAGTTCCAGTCGTGTCTGACAACAGAATATGCTGGGGATTTTTTTTGGATGAGCTAGGAGAATTTTTCTTGAAACCCTACCAAACAACATGTGGTGGTGTAGGTGCTGTTTGACCATTTTTTTAAAAAGGTTTTCTGACCCTGAGACTCAACTATTTTCTTCAATTCTCCAGCGGGGGGGGGGGGGGGGGGGGGGGGGGGGGGGGGGGTGGGGGGTGGGTGGGGGGGGGGGTCCCTTGAAGAGTCCTTTAGTCACTTAAACTCTCCTCCTCAACGTGCATTAGGACGATATAGACACACCTCCTCTTCCAGGCAGATTTGTAACATTTTTTGTTGATTGGCAATTCTTATTTTTGTGCCCTGATCGGGGAATGGGAATTCAAACGCTCTAGCTTCTTTTCTTTAAAGTCACTTCACTATTTGTGAAGCTCAATATCGTTTGTGCCTCAGAAATAATATTCTTGGTTTTTCTCATTTGTGATTGATGAAAGCGGAGTGGAATTGGGCCTTTTTTTTCGGCCTCCGTATTTTTATATTCCTGTGAAACAGGAAGCCATGGCTGGTTCATTTTATGTTCATAATCACCCTGGAGTGCTCAAAATTGTGAATATGAATGGGAATATACTTGAGATATTTTTACTCATAAGAATTTCTAGGGGTGCCAATAATTGTGTCCAACGTGTATTTGAGAAAAACATTTATTTTATAATGATATTTCCCCCTATTTTTGTTTTTTTGTTTTTTTTTTTTTTTTTTTTTTTGTTTGGTTTTTTTTAATTCGTATACCAATGAATTTTGTTAAATAAAAGAATCAAAAGGGACAAATGCAGTTAAATTTTCACAGCCTTCTTTGATCATATTTACCAAGGGTGCCAATATTTTTGGCCATGACTGTACATTGTATCTTTGATGGAAAAAAAATGTTGTCAACTGTCTTAAGTTCAAATTCAAATATTTTTAGAGGAGTAATAAGCCTGTAAATCAAGAAGAACTCGCACTTCACAGGTAACCTCATTGTGTAGGAATCTTGCCACCCCAAGTTGTTTGTCTGCTATTTTACTGGCCGTGGTCTTGAAGCGACAGGTCTGGCAAGTGTCCTGGCAGAATAGCCTAGTTGGGCAGAGGTTGAGCTGGCTCTTTTATAATTTTTTTTTTTTTAGCAACCCTGAGAGATTGTATGTCTTATCAGCCACTCTTATCAACCACTCTTGTTTCCAGTACACACTCTGTATCACTGCTTGCTCATTCTCACTGCTCACTCACTTCTCAAAACCAAGACTTCTGCTCATGCAATGACCTCCACACATCTGCGTTTGTGTTAAAATGAGCATCAACAGTTAAAAAAAACAAAAACAAAACTAATAGTCCCAGGTAGTGTTGTCAAAAGACCCGGTATTTTGGTACCAAGTCGGTACTAAAAAAATTTAAACGTTACTTACTAGGGTTTTTTGAGTACCATGGTACGAGTACCCGGTCAACCCGTTCTTGATGCGCTATCACGAAGTGTGCGCAGATCAATCTCTTCAAAAAAAGCACTGGGGGGGGGAGACATGCGACCTCAAAGGAGGAAAATTTCAAACTAACAATAAATATCAAACCTCAAAACACTTTAAAAACCAAACGACACCTGATCAAAGAAAAGTTTCAGCAGGTTTCATTTAATTTTGTATATTAGATCTTCCTGTTATGAATATATCCCATATTTTAATTTGAATGTCCGATTGAAAATAAACATTGGCCATTATTAGCGTAGTTAATCGGTACATTAGAGCGGCTAACTCTAATGACATGAGCATTAGAATGAAGTTTCCTTTATTAACTATTTAATGCTTGTTATACTTTCATTAGGGTAAAAAAAAAACGAGTGACTGAATATTTACAACACAAGAGGGCTTTTAAAAAAATTCATTGTGAATCTAAAATAGATGCATGTTAGAGAATGTCCAATGGTTACCTTGTTTGTCATATCCAGTTCCATCAGAAAGCAGTTCTCTGGCTTTTTTTGTTTTAGCTAACTAGTAGTTGTTATTCTTGCTGAATAACTCTAGCAAGTTTTAAAAGCCCTTTTAAATTAAGGGCGTATCCACGAGTTTGGATTAAATGAAGTAAGTCAAATTGTGTCGCCTGTAAGTACTTTACAATTAGTCAGAGGTCATAGTCATTAAGATGCTTGTGTAATTACCGAACATCAAATTACAGGGGAGGTGAACAATATTTGGTACCACATTAATTGTTTTTTGAATGTTCTTAAAATACACATAAAACATTTTCGTGTTTTGTTTCATGTTGTGGCATTAAAGAATTTAATAGATTTAACTTTTGATTTTATGTATTAGTAAATTTTGAAATTAACCCTAAGAAGAATAATACCTATTGTTTATTGTTAGGTCATGTTATCTAACAAATTGAATCGTCTGTTGGGGGAAAGGAGCTTGATATATTACAGTTTCCATCTATTTGATATACACTTGACTTAAAATATATGTATCTTATCTAAATTTATTATAAAAGCTGAGGTTTGTTTTTTACTGAAAAGTTATATTTTAGCTGGTGACCATTAATCTAATGTTGCATTTGGTCAGACTCAGCCCATTGCTTTACTTAAGTTTATTATATTTTCCTTTTACAGCTGCAGACTGAGGAAGATCATGAAACACACCAGCAAACCCTAAAACAGACAACATTTTACAGTTGGGTGGGTTTTGTCGGCGGGCTATCGAGAAATGCGGGCACGTGTTTTTGTGTGTTGTTGTTTTGGTACCGGAAAGAGTGTTTGGTACCAGGTAGAGGGGAGAACCGTGGGGATGTTTCACTGGGTTAATTAGGGGGGTACCGAAGACAGAATGTGGGTACCGGTGACAATCTATATCCCAGGGCATCTGTAAAATGCACTGTGTTGTGCAATTTGGAGAATCCTTATTTAGTAAACACTAAATTTGACATAGAATAAATAAAATGTTAAAAAAAATATATATATAATAATAAAACAAATAATAAACGAATATAAATATGTCGTAGAAAGGAGAATAATCACGGCTGCTGACATATAGTTATTTAATATCATTATGACAGAATGCTGAAAGACATACACTATGTTTGAATGAAAAAGGCCCCCCAAAACAAACACCAGGATCTGATCACACATGGCCCTTGGATGTATGTGGATGGTGGACAGCACAGTGCAGACTCTCAGTTATCACAGCAGTAATCTTCAAGCCTCTTTTCCTGCAAATGAAGCATTTTTCATCAGAGGGAAGCACTGTTTTTAGGCCAGGGTGGCTGTTTGTGTGTGTTTTGTCTCTGAGCCACTCCGTCCGTCTGCTTTAGCACTCAGTGGTGTTTTGGTAAAGTCCAGAAGCTAAGTAGTAAATTGGACGTTGTGCTGCAAAGTGGAGTCATCCAGTGACGAAAGAATTCATTTACTCACTCACTCTCGCTGTTACACACCACCACACACTAATCCAGCACACCACACAGCACCCACACACACACACAAGTGGGCACGGTTGAAGTTATTCCCATATGAACACACACTGGCCAAAGTAAACACACACACGGGTCTGTGTTTTGTATCATCAGCAGCAGGGCATCAACTGCCCCATACCCACTGGGCACATGCTCCCATTGGCACACACTGAATTATCTGTACACACTGCTGCTGGCCGTGTCATCCAAAACACACATCCACACAACACCACACACAAAGAGACGCTCTGTGCCCATGTATACCCACTGTCACAGACCCACAGACACACACTCACAACCTTCACAACAACTCGTGTTGGTCGTGTAAGTACATATATACACTAGACATAGACAGACACTGTACTTCTTGACATAGTTAAGTTCAATGTGTGTCAATATTTATACCACTAAAAGGGACATATCTAAGTGCAGAGTTAAAAGACAACCACTTAATGACTGGTTATTTAAAGTTCATTGTGAGGTCCAGCAGCTGATGGTTGATGAGCAACTGTGTGTCTGTGATTGTATGTGCATGACTGGATTTGGCCCTATGCATGCTGAAGATGAATTTGGCTTAAAAGGAAGCATACTGTCAACTACTACATACACCCACACTACTATATACAGATCAACAGAGTAGACTCGCATTAAAAAAAGCAACAAAAAAAGACAACATAGTTGTTGCGAGATGTTGAAGTATGATAACACAGCCACTCCCTAAACTAAAAATCAATTTTACAGAACATATTCAAGCCCTATACAGGTGTTAAGCAACTCTGTCAAACAGTCAGGGTTATATAACAATAGAATAATAACTATCAACCTTTTATTTTGTGGTTTATTTTGGGGTCATATGGAACATCTTTTATGGCGAACAGAGCTGCTCCGAGACACTGAAAACACCGGATCATGAGCTGCTCACGTGTAAAAGAACACAGTGCTGCACTTCACTCTGTGATAGAGGCTATTTACACTAAGTGAAAATAGCATATTTTCTTAGCGATAGATGCTATTTACACTTAGTGGAAAATAGTATTTTTTTGTGATATGCTATTTAGACTAATGCAAATAGCTAATATGTTAAAATGCAGATATTCGCTAATTCTTTATTGCAAAAAAAAATTTTTAAGTTGTTTTTTTCCCAATTATCTGCACCTCATCATTGTAAATACATTATAAAACAGTATGCAGTAATGTATTGTGTAAATTATAATTTTAATTTTAATTATTATATGGATGCCACCTTATTGGGACAAAAGCCCTCCCTACACCTAACCCTACCCCATAATTTATTTTAAACTTTTCGATTATTTCCTTCATTTTTATAAAAAAATAAATGCTTTTCTGATGTGATCTGAAATTTGAAAAGGGAGAAAAAATTTGGCCATAGCAGATTCAAACCGGGGGGTCGGTTCGCGGCAAAAGTTATATTACTCCCGCTTTTAACCACTCTACGCCTGAACCTGCCGATTAATAACCGTCTTTTGTACTGTTGGACTATCCCAAGCACATGTTGGTGGGCGGTGGGTGGGTTAGTGTACATATCCTCTGTCAACAGGTGGGCTAGTTTTGCACTTCAAAATGAATTTTTTTTTTTATTCCCACAGTTAAAAGACAGTTCCCCACTATAAAAAAACAGGGGGTGCTGCAGCACCCTCACCACCCCACATCCCGCGCCTATGGCAAGATGTGGCGGGATACTGGCCAGCAACATTAGGGAATAAACAACTGAAGTCGGCTAATGAGGTGTTTTAAGTTAGTACAAATCCAACAGAGTCTTGCGTGTCAGGTCAGGACACACATTCCCGGTTGCTGGCAGCAAAAACCTGCTGTTGGTTGGGGTTTGGCGTTGCGAGAGGGAGTGGTTGTCCGTTCATGTGGGGGTTTGTTGGTGGGTTGGGGAGAATCTTGGCTCCTACTGCCCAATCAGGAGAGACATTTGGTTGAGTAACAGGTAGAGAAAGTGTCCTTGTAGAACCAGACCAACCATTCCTACTGCTGTAACACAAACAAAACACGCACATACACACTCACAGTGTATGACGCTTTGTGGGTACACTATTCCAGTATTCCAGCTGTGTGGTTTCTACCTGGAAATACCAGTCAGGGGGAGGAAAGAAGTTGTTTCTCATGCTGGAATAAACACTCCAAATACACAGGTAAGTATTTTACGTCAGTATCAAGAAAGAATTGGGCAACACTGAACACAATCTTTGCACATCACCTGCTGTTTAGTGTGCGTGTATGTGGGTTCCCCCTCGAACAAAGGTTCACTTCCATAACATGACCTACATTCAGACCAACAGGAATTAAATCAAAATGCCACAACATGCCTTTGAGTAAACCACAACAAGCCTGAGCCTGAGCCTGAGCCTGGGGAGTCGGGGCTGAGACAGAGAAGGGTGGAGTCAGGTCTCGGGGTACGTGACAAATGCATTAAGAAAATTGTTTGGGTGTTGTGCCAAAGCCTGACTGAAAATGACTCTTTAGCAATTACAGAATTAGACAGTGTTGAAGTAGAGATCTCCCCAAACATATGTCACCTCAAGTGTTCGTGGGGGAGTAATGCATAGCAACGTGCGACGTTGGGCGTCGGTGGGTTAGTAGTGTGACAATAGCTCAGCCAGCAGTTGAATGGTGAAATTGCTTTATATATATACATGAATCTATTCATATATATATATTAATATAAAGCAATTGATAATTATAAACAAATTACAAAACTTGATTTTTCCAAAGGGTAACTTACTGTTGCATGACTTCTTACGGTACAAAAATGTCATCAATAAAGCAATATGATTAGATTTTATGTCTAAAGTTTGTCTTATGCCTTAAGTTTAAATCTACCCAAGAGGAGCCATTCAGCCTGATGTTTTCGGTTATTATTCTGCCTTCAAAACTGATGCTCAAGCTGAAAACTAACACTGCTTTCCACAGCCCGGTTGTGTGGCTAATAGAGACTCTCTGTCTGGCAAATGGAATAAAGGAGAGTGACTCTGTATGACAAAATAGCAGCATGTCTAGTTGGTTCTATGTAAAATGGGGGGTTTATCTATTCAACACATTGAGTAGAGGATGTTTTCTTAACTCTTTGTCATCAGGGTAGCTCTTATAAAAGCACAGCGAGATAGAGAGGAAGAGTGCTGAGCAAATGTGGAAGCCCGAACCGGCCCTGTCAGCTCTCTGTGGAGATATCGGAGGAAATGAAACAGAAATCAAACCTCAAATAGGACTCGGGAATGTCTAGGGCATTTGAGAATCCCTCAGAATAAACCAGAGAATAGAAATAGAGAAGAGAAAGTAACAGACAGCTTCAAATAGCACACAGACTTCACCTCTGTCAGAAAGGAAGAGGTTGGCTGGCAGTGAAGGGGAAAACATGGGCCTCATTTGATGCTGTTCAGGATACAAGTCATTCACTGTGGATTCCTGCATGTGCTCAGAGATTCATTCTGTCGAAGTATGAATAGACCACAACATTCGTGCCTCATTCACAATAGCCTTCAGTGTTGCCTCTGGTTAAACCGGTGACCTTTCCCCTCTTTTGGGTTGAGGGGAGAAAGCCAAGGGCCCATTGCCAGCTTGGCCTCTAAAACAGGGTTACATGCCTTTGGGAAAGAGGTTAGCTGGGTGACAGTGTTTATGGAAATTAGTGAGAGGATATGAGGAGGAAGAAAAGGATCAGCAAGAACAGAGAGAAGACTGAAAGACATCGACTAGTATTTTGACTTTTCCGAAGCACCAAAAATGTCAAAGGTCATGAAAATGTCACTTCTCTCAAGGCAAAGCTGAAATATCAAGCCATTAACATGGCCTTTAAACTACCAATCAGGAAGAGGACAATCACCTGTTACTGCCCTCAGACTGGACAGCAGCCACTCAGCTCAGACACAATGAGTATCCCCTTTCTGTTTCACAACTTCTATTTTTTCCCCCAATGAATCTATCCAGGACAGTGTCTGGAAAGAGCTGTGTAAATATGAAATAAACAAATTAATTAATAAATTAGTAAATATAAAAATAATCTAATAAAAACTGGATATAGGTTTGGAAGGATATGAGATTGAGTAGAAGAATGCTGAGTTTTTCAAAATCATCTTTATTCTAAACCAAACCCTCTACAGTGCGAGTAAATCACTCGCATATGCGACTAAATCTTCACTCTGGGTGCCTAAATTATGTCTAATATTATCCACTGGCTAATAAATTCTCTGATTTTACTCGCCAGTGTGTGAGTTGAAGGCTAAGTATAAGTTTAGCACAGATATATTTTCACCCGCCGAACACACTGACTGAGTGCTTCAGAGTTTCACTCTCCGTCAAGCGATCCGAGATATTTTTCATTTCATCTCAATAGATGCGCAGCACATCTGAGTTTGTGTATTTGACATACTGTAAACTCTAGCTGTGAAGGCGCACGACTCGCTGTCGCTTTCTCTCACACCTTCACACATTCTTCAGCTTTTAGGAACTACCGGGTTCTCCGGTTTGCTTGACTGACTGATGTTAAGAGTGAACTTTCAGATATTTATATAACTGTGCCATTTTACAAACACACACACAATATATACTCATATTAACCGGGCGTCTCCGGTCTCCTGATATCACGTTTGGTCTCGTTCTGTATTGTGTATCTTGTCAGTGTCTGCGCTTGTTTGGCCATTTGTTGTGGAGAAAATAAGAAAAGTGTGTTCAAGCGCCAGCTGTATTTTAAAAGGGGCAGAGATTAGTGGTAATAACGTAAGAAACTTAAAAGTGGAAAGTTAATACTATATGAAGCACTCAATATTCATAAAGCTCACTCTGAAAGAACAATAGCACTGAAAGGCATGAATCAGGATTACTAAAACACAGCCGAGTCACAGTGCTGATTTAAGTGGGACGATACAGCCAGGTTTTGTGCTGCGCTCAGCCCTGTATTAACCAGCTTTAGCTTTAGTATGGTTTAAACACAGCACAGGGTGTGGAGCTGGATACTGGATTAGATGAGATGGATAAAACACAGCAAAGAGAACATATAAAGGAACAGTTCACCTAAAAAAGATAATTCTGTCATTGGTCATAAAAAATTTTCAACCCATCTGCTATTCTTATTTCCGTGGGAACACAGCAAGTAGAAAGTATTTGAAGAACTTTTCCACACGCTTTTCCCACATAACATAAGGGGAAAAAAAAAATAAAAATTATGATCTATAGTACAATAACAAACAAATATAAAGATCACTATGTACAGTAGTGGTCACAATGTAGGGCACACCATGTTGGCACACCAAAAAATTGGATACAGGTTTGGAATGACATGAGACTGAGATGTAAATAAGCTGTTTTGGGATGTTTTGCAGTAAAGGCAATGCTAATTCTTAGCAGTAGCAGTGATTTTGTGTAGTGATTCTGGACAGTGGTGCGCAGTGGAATTCTGTATTGTTCAATTCCAGAATTCCAATAGAAAATCCATTGAAACAATTCAACATAAAAGCGCACCTAATGTTCTCCAAACCTTGAGAATGACTGGTTCCTGTCTGAGGCAATCACCACAGCTGAGCATGACTTTCAGAATGTTTTCTTTCTTTCTCTCAAAATCCCCTCACTGGACTGTGCCAACCCCAGCTGCATGTTATAATGAGTCCGGTGGTTTCTTAGCAACCCTGGGTGGCCCACTACCCTACATCCCTGAGAACACAGATGCTTTGAGGTGCAGACGAGAAA
Organism: Sinocyclocheilus anophthalmus; assembly: GCA_018155175.1. Classification (NCBI taxonomy): domain Eukaryota; kingdom Metazoa; phylum Chordata; class Actinopteri; order Cypriniformes; family Cyprinidae; genus Sinocyclocheilus; species Sinocyclocheilus anophthalmus. Next base: position 45,623 of record JADLZN010011573.1, read on the forward strand.
CACAGAGCACTGACAGAACCGCAGACAATCCAAACACGTATGGGGAGAGGGCAGGGGGTGAACGCATTTGTCTTCATTTTGTAATGGTTTAAGACAAGCGTTTCCTTCTGTTAGCTCATAGGTTCACAATGGCCATTCTGTAGCACCAAGTGATGAAAGAAATAAATGAATTTTGTGATTAACTGTGCTTGCGGTTCATTGTCCCTTGAACATAGATGGAAGGGAAACTATTGCACTGGTTTATGACTAAAACAACTGTTACTGCAAAAACAAGTAGGCCATACAGTGATAATATCTTTAGCATAAAATTTTCTAATTTATTAAAACTCAAGTGTATAAAATAGTATGTAGGTCAGAGAGTGAAGTTTGTTTTGCCAACTTGTTTTACCCCAAAATCAAAAACTATAAACAAGATAACTTTTAAGAATTGAAAATAAATGCTTTTCAGAAAGCAAAACAACTTCTGCAGAAAATGTTTCAGTACATTAAGGTTAAATGGCATACTCAGTTTTTTTTTTTATGGTGCCGTGGCCGATATGATGACCAATGACACAACCATGTGACTAAAGGGCTAAAACTTTTTAAATGAGAAAAAAAAAAATCAAATTCCACCTGACCCAAAAACGTATTTCATAGTGCTAATGACTGCCAGATTCACTCATTGGGATTAAATGCCAAGGCAGTAAACATGCCAAGATGAATTAAATCCATGGTGAAAGTATGTTTAAACAAATCTTAAGAATTTTCTAGTGACAAGCGATTTAATGAAATTGTTGGTCATTCTAGAAAACAAACACAGCTGTAGAAAGGCAAATGTACAATTTAGGCTGTATGTGCAGCAAACCTTTCAGACTGAACTTACCATGTCTTGTTCTTGAGAGACTTGCCGCTTACGTAGTTCCTCCATTCGATCGCTGACTTCACTGAAGTATGTGTTGTAGTACTCCGAGTACTCTTGAGCCAGGTCATCTACATTACCCAGAGAGCCATCCTACAGAAACAGAGATATACGTAAGACAAGCTTTGATGGCTTTTCATTAAAAAATGTAATCTGATACTTTGCAAATAAATTCCATCTCTCATTAATAAGCCTCCCTCCCCTCACAATTTCAGAAACACAAACAAACACAAGTGGAGCTGTAGGAGAGCTTCATTAAAACTTTTTTTTTGCACACATCTGCTGCGACGAGGCAAACAGTCACACACAAGCTGAACTAAACATCTAACCCTCACATTCTATTACTTTTACTCCACACATGATACTCTGGGCTGAGACCACAGGATTTTTGCTGGGCTTTTGTGAATTTGTGTGGTTATAATTTCCATGCTAATGGTTTACAGAGAAGTTGTCAGCTTGTTGAGATGGGTTTCTTGTGCCACATATATATGGGCCAAGGATGGCTCAATCTTATAAACCAGTCAGTAATGTTTCACATTGAGAGCCATGATTTTCCAAGAAAAAAGGTGTAATTTATAATAATTTAATATAAAATTAAATAATTTTTGTTTTTGAAACCAAGTTATTGGTTCTTTTTTGTAAAGAAAATGTATTTATTTATTTATTTTTTTGGGGTGGGGCCAAAAACATTGTGTAACAAGTCAAGTTATTTTTAAGCTTTCATGCCCTGGTGCACACTGTAGCCTGATCTGTGCGCGAACAGTGAGATGTGTGAAGGTCCTCCTTGGGGTTGGGTGTCTGAAGTCCCACCGGGAGGTGGGGAACGGTGGTGTTTCTAGAGGTGGGCGAGACGATTTATAAAAAAGGGTGACTTACATGTCCTAATTGTCTATGCTAATCCCTTGCTCAATCTAGCCCTGTCTGTGAAACCGGGGGTAAAGAGCATCTGTCATTACTAATATCCAATATAACAATTTCTATATGTACTATATTACAAATATATCTTCTAATAATAAGATACACATATCTCAATATATTCACACACTGTATAAAGACATTAGCAGATGTAAACATGTTACAATGATAGATAAACATGTTACAATGATAGACATTGTAAACCGACTTTGTGGTCATAATTATTAATATGATACTACTGATATAAACGTCTTGTATTTTAGCATATTAATTGCAACATAAAGGGTAAAAAGTTGAGATAAGGTTAGAAAGCTTGAAGTTCGCGAATGTCAGTCTATCAGTCCAAAGCATGATGCAACCCTTAACAACGCAGTTATGACAACGATGTCTCGGATAGTCTGACGGCAGATAAAATTAGGCTAAATAGTAAATATATTACTGCAGAGTGATTCTTTGCACAAAGTGGACATCAAATACTCTAAACACGGAATATTGAATGCGTGACACGCTAGAACATACCGCATTGTCCTCGCACCACATGCACATTTGAGTGTCGTCTTTACCTTTTAAAGCGGTGGACTGCTGAAAGTGCATACCTATATGCCACCTATTGAACGACACCGGCAGGACAGCTAAAGAATCACCAGTGGATCGGGCTAAGGAGAGCAGATACCGATCAGTTAAAAAAATGCTTTATCGTTCTCAATCCCAATCTTTGAGATCGGCTCGGGACATCCCTACTTGCATTGGCTTGGACCGACTTTAAGTCATCATCCTCGGCTTAAAATATGCTAATATCCTGTTTCATGAATAGCTGAATCCTGAGCAGGTTGAAGCTCACAGCACTCAGGATGAGCCTTCGAAGACCTACATCTAGTATGTCCAATCATCAACAGTTTTAATCCATAACTGAGGTTCATACTACACAAACCCTGAGTACAACCTCAATATCCTGTACATCCGAGTTTTTATGTCCAGGGGTGTCCACAGTATGTACTGATGTTCAAATGGCCTGCCCCCCGAAAAAAAAAGCTTGTTCCTGTCATAGTATTTTTAAACCATGGCCCCCACCACAAGCATTTTTGAATAAATTTCACGCCAATTTTCATTGCCCAGAATATAATCGAGAGCTGGAACATGTTTTTCCAACATCTTTGAGGGAAATGTGTCTTAAATGATGGCTAATAAATTCAGCTTGGGCGCACCAGAAATTATCTTTCCTTAATATAAAGAACTCTTTATTTGGGGGCTAAAGTACTTCCACATTAGGGTCTAATCCAGCACAACAGGAACTACCAGTGACGGTAGTGTATATTGATTGGCCAAACACACGTGAACCACCGGCACCCAACGTTTTTAAAAAGCCATGTAAGCATATTTACTTTACTAACATGGAAATCATCGATAACAGCATTTACCTGGTATCTGCAGCGCTGTGTTTTTTCGTCAGCCTTGATGACATCTAACCTGTACATGACGAACTGCTATGTGCGGTGTAAAGCCCTCTTGTAATAACTGAATGAGAATCCACATAATAAACCGCACACCATTGACAGATATTTGGACACCCCTGTTTTATGAGTCTCTCTATATTCCATTTGTGGCGGGGATTAGTGTTTCCGTCGCTCGACGATTAAGTCAGCTTCATAGACAGTCACTGCTTCATTTCTGAATGATCGAGCCATTCGCAACAATCGATTGAATAAGATTCAGTGATAAAATCGTGACTTCCCTGGCCACCTGCTGGCGGATTTTATTTTCATTGCATCGTATAATTGCAGTTATTTAAATCTTTTCTATATTCAGAATGTTATATTTAAAACATTAATATCATGAATTTATTAATTTAATTGCACTAGTAGTACAATAGTACAAATTAATTTATTAATACTAATTTAATATGATTGGTAACTTATTTGTCTTATTCTACTTCTTATTATTTTGTTTTAAATAGAAATTTTAAAAAGATTATAAACATAATTCTTCTTTAAATTTGATACATGAAAATGATGCCATTACAAAGGTAAAAATAAAATACCCCTGTAAGTCACTTTAAGAAGTCAAATGTCACCTCGTATTAGAAAGGCAAATTTTTTATCAGAATTTTTGATTATTGATCAGAAGGTGCTCCTAAATGTTTTAATTACAAACAACTCTCCTAATTACAAGAAAAAAAACAACTGCTCTTAACTGGGTGTGGTGCAGGAATTTTTTTTGGCTTAACCCCTACATATAATAAGGAGTAGAATAAGACAATTAATTTACCAATCATATTAAATTAGTATTAATAAATTAATTTGTATTACAGAAGTGGCACACAAAAGTGGCTTGTAACGACTTCAAACGTGGCTGTCTTTATGAACTGACGGAAATCCATCATAGCGACGGAAAACTTTAATCCCTGTAAATGTATCTTGCTGTTAGAAGTTGCTGTTTATTTTTCCTTTAATTTGCTTTTGTTACATTCAATATTTAGATTTTCTATACATTGAAAATCTCCGACATGACTTTATCATCTTTTCTGGAAGTCTTTCGGAACAACAGCTGAATATTCAGACCTTACAACACTTTTAAAGCATCATGATATGTTTAAAGACTAGGATGTTCAAACAAGACATTTAATTTTGTCTAGTTACAGTACAACCATATACAGTGTCAATACTAATTACACTGTATAGAAAACTGGATGTTCAAACTATTATTTCCTTTTCTTTTCAGCGGCACAGGTGGAAACAGGTCAGGAAAAAGCTATTAGACTCCGCCAGTCTGCTGTTAACGAGAATCCTAAAATGTCAAGAGAAAACACAAGCAGCAAAACCATGGAAAAAGAGCACAGCAATGAAAAGGGGTTAAGTGTTGCACAAATTATAAAGAACAAATGGAGCAGAAAAATAGAAGATGGAAGCAATGAAAACCCACCAATATTTAAACTCCATCTGGTTGAAACATGGCAGCACATTGATGGATTCTGCAGAAGAAGCACATTTGGGAAAAACATCCCAAAAGAGAACAAGACCATTATGATGATCGGAGCCACGGGTGCAGGAAAAAACACTCTAATTAACAGCATGATCAACTACATTCTGGGAGTGGAATGGGAAGACGACTTCCGGTTTGTGCTTATAGATGAAGGGAAGCAGAAATCCCAGGCTGTAAGTCAGACATCACAGATCACAGCATATCAGATTAATCACATGGATGGTTTCCAGGTTCAGTATTCTCTGACTATTGTGGACACACCAGGCTTCGGTGATACCAGAGGAATTTCACATGACCAGAAAATCACAGCACAGATTCAGGAGTTCTTCTCTGCCCGTGGAGGGATCGACCACATTGATGCTGTGTGTTTCGTAGTACAGGCTTCACTTGCTCGTCTGACACACACACAGAAATACATCTTTGACTCCACTCTTTCCATGTTTGGGAAGGATATTGCTGAAAACATCCTTATGATGGTCACCTTTGCAGATGGAAAAAGACCTCCAGTTCTCGAGGCCATCAAAGTCTCCCAGGTGCCCTGTTCTACAAATGAGTCTAAAGAACCACTTCACTTCAAGTTCAACAACTCTGCTCTGTTTGCTATCAATAATAAAAGTGAAGAGGATGAGGAGTCTGATTGTGAAAACTTTGATCAAATGTTCTGGAATCTGGGATTTTCTAGCATGACCAAATTCTTCACGTCCCTTAACATGATGCAAACTAAGAGCTTGTCTCTGACAAAGGAGGTCTTAAAAGAGCGACAACAGCTAGAAGTGCTTGTGGAACGTCTCCAGCCCCAGATTAATGCTGGTCTGACAAAACTGAATGAAATCAGGAAGACATATGCTGCTCTGGAGCAGCACAAGGCTGAAATGGATGCAAACAAGGATTTTGAATACGAGATTGAAGTAACTGTCCCAAAACAGATCAAAAACACATCTAGCACCTTCTTAACCAACTGCCAAACTTGTCACTTCACATGTCATGACAAATGCGCTTATGCAAATGACTGTGATAAATATATGTGCTCTGCCATGAAAGACGGAAAGTGTAACGTCTGCCCTGGAAAGTGTGTCTGGAATGTGCACTTCAATCAGAAATACAAATGGGATTATGTCACACAAAAAAAAAAGGAAACCTATCAGGATTTGAAAAAGCGATATGAGGATGCACATGGACAGGTCATGTCAACAGAAAAGATCTTTGAAGAGCTTGAAAATGAGCTTGATGTTGTCCAGGATACTGTGGCAGGACTCATTAAAAACTCTCAAATGTCCTTGGAGCGGCTGCAGGAAATTGCCCTCAAGCCCAATCCTCTTTCTGTCCCGGACTACATTGATCTGATGATTGAATCTGAAAAACAAGAAGCCAAACCTGGATTTAAGGATCGCATTAAGTCTTTATCGGAAGTCAGGAAGAAAGCAGACATCATCAGTAAGGTTTCCACAGGAGAAGTGCTTCCACAGCATTGGAAAGAATACAAACGCACAGAGAAAAATAAAACTTTGAGTGATAGAAGAGGCTGGTTCAATTTAACGCTTCATGGATTAAGGAAAAAGTAGGCAGCAACCAGCAAATAATAAATGAAACTAATAATGACGTCAACGATCAACACAAAATGAAAGTAAAGTGGAACCCCCTCACAGACGACTGCTACACAAACAAAACTCAACACAAAACTCCCTGGCCTGGTCCTCTCACATCCTTCACTGTCATCTCTCCTCCTTTTATCCTTCCAGAGCTCCACCATGGGTCTCGTGACCGCTGTGACACACAGGTGTCGTTCATTTACACTCGCACCACCGGCCTCGCTCTGTTCCCACGCCTAACCTGCCCTGCTAAACACATTCAGTAAAACTAAGAATTTTGGCTTTTTGTTAAAATGTTCTGTATGCGTTTTAATTATACTTAACACATTAGTTTAAAAATGGTCTTCATCTTCAATCTGCATATGATGTACAATACCCACCTGTATTATTTTGCCTAACAGTTTAAAATTGATCTATGTCATATTGATTTAACTGAAAATGTCACAAATGTTCAGAATGTATCAGAATGCTGTTTTGGGATGATGTAATTTTACTTTAATTGACTCTAGTTATTCAAAAAGCATGCTAGTAAAGTTACTAAATCTAAAGACTGTGTACTGCCAATGAATAGTACATAAATGTTCCCTGGATTTTTATATATTGTGCTGTTCTTGTCCTGATCCTGGTGCCTTGTTTGTACATGGAACTAATTATTTTATATATCAATGAAATGTCATTATCTTAAAAATCATTTAAGCCTTGTAATGATTTTCTAAACTATATATTGATTTTAAATGATTAGATTTTCATAAAACCAGTTTGTTCTTTCAAATATGTATTAGAAGCCTGATAATAATTTTTTAATTAAAATATTAAAGTTAAGAACTTTGACAATTATAAGACACATTTCAATATGATAACTATCAAATTCATTTAATAAAGTTTAAACAATAAAAAAAATGTGTGGTATGTAAGGAATTTAACTCATAAATTCTATAAGGGATTAACTTAATTTTTTATTTCTACTCAGGTTTTGAAAGACCGAAATCTGAAAAATTTCGACGTCCCACCGGAACTTGCTGTTTTGACTTTAACAGGTTACGTACGTGACCCCGATGATTCTTTATAAATGAAACACGAATTTTATTGGCTTTTCTAGATTACATTAAAACTAAGCTAAAACACACATACACACACACATACAGTTCTGAAGAATGAAAGTTACGGAGTTCGTATGAAGTTCCCAAAGTTCTTACTCGTTTTCACGAGTGGTTTTAAATTCAAACTTAGAGAATCACAAAGCAGAGATTTGTCTTATGTTTACTGCTTAAATCAATCATCAGCGTCAGTTCAGCAGATAAAAGATTTTGTTTGTTTACTTGCGTTTTTGGGTGACAGCTGAAAAGCTGAGGTGATTTCCCGTTACTGACGAAGGCTTCCTGGATGGCTGCTTGAGGGATCCCGTATTTCCGGGATTGGTTGGTTGAGATGACGTCCTTTTGGGGAAGCCCTCTTTGGATTGGTTGGTTGCCAGGTCTACAGAGGAACCTCTGGTTCTTCTGAGAGCTCTTTAGCCAGACTTTGCGTTCTGCAGAGTTACGAAGCTTCAACTGAAGTGATTGAGTTCTTAGATGGTCTCGCTGATTGTCAGCTTGTGAGCACAAGTTGGAGTGCTCTCCACCGCGCCAAGTCCTTGCTCGGAAAGCAGTGCGAAGAGCCTTCTTCGGGAGAGCAAGCGGCAAAGCCTTCACTCAAGGATTAGAAACGCGCGAAGCATGTTGAATTTGAGGTCCAAAGTGTTGTTATGATCCTGCATATGTCCACCTACGGCGCAATCTTCCCATCGGACTTTCTTTGCAAGGCGGAGTGTGCATACATTTAAGAAGAGGCTTCAATTCATCACGTGAGGACACCTATAAAAGTTAATACCGCTATAAAGTCTCTTAAATGCAAATATTGTACATAATATTAAAGTTTACTTCATTTCAACATTTTGCATTTGTCGTGCCCATTCGTTCAAGATTAAACTTCACATATTACACACATTTTAATAACCTTATTTCCTAAAAAGGGTAATAAACACTGATTAAAGTTGCACCGATTACATGAAACACGTCAAGCATATATATAAGACATACAACATATTATTTGTGAATCTGGTTGCCCTGTTATGCGCATAACATATTTTCTGTTGAAATTGTCTGTTGTAAGTTTCGTGTCCCTTTTTTAGAATGCAGGGGGGAAAGGGGAGGTGTCCTGAGGTCATGCCCATCTCACGAGTTGGGTGTCTGCCATTCTTCTCCTGGACAGAGAGCTCTTAATCTGTCACTTTCTGTTTATCGGGTTTAGCAATTTATGCGTTAAATGGTCATGGGGTCCGGGCGTGTCTGTCTCTGGAACATTTCCAGATACCATGTTCTTTGTTTTGTTGGAATGCAGGATGTGATGGGAATCATGTGTTAGTCACGTATAGATCCCGTGTGGCCCGAGGCTAGTTAATCTACTCATCCTTTTCCTGTTGGATGTAAGAGTTTATTCATTGGTGGTCTCAAGACATTGTGGTTTCTATATGTTGTGAACGAACTTTCCAGTCCTGATACAAAGAAAGCTTTGTTGTCTCCTGATTGAATTAATTCGAAGCCTCATGATGAGTCGATTCAGTGGCATATCACAGTCCTGTGGTTTGTGGTGTGTGTATTGATTTTATTAGTTTATCAATTTCACTATAGGGAAGTACAACTTATCAATGTATCCCATTTAAAAGCATCACAAAAATGAGATATTCTTAGCTTAGTAGATCAATTATTTGCATATGCGGTTAGAGACCCCATGATCATTGTATATAAAAGAATGTAGAAACCTAGATTTTCTTTAAATATACTTTAAAATCTCTATTGCGGCGTCTGGATCGTTTTGTGATCGAATTTACTTCCGCATCTGAAAACCGACACACCGGAAGTGACGGTACGAGAGGAGAGCGTTAGTGTAACAATCGGAAACAATGGTCGCATTCAGTTCAGACGCTGAGGAAATTGTATGTTTATTTAAAACACACCGACCTTATGACGCCTGCTGTGTGCCAAGAGAGCAGGGCCAGGCCAATTAAACCAGAACAGTCAAGAGACATTGAGTTGTTGTGTGAGAAACCAGTGGCAACAGGCATTGTCTTGGCTCGAGACCAGTGTTGCTTCCATGTTTTTTTTAGTAACCGGTAAGTTTACTCGTTAGAATTTTACTAGTATTATAGTATAGTTACAGCCGAGTTCGCTGTACGTTAACTGCCGTGTTACAAGGCTGAAGAATGCGTGTTTTATAATCTAGACATGTTCTCAACTGGGTACGGATATGACGGGGGGGGTACGTGAACAAATTCTGAGTTTTGGCATTCATTTAATACCCCAACTCAAAGCAACATTAAAACTGAACGTATTTCTGACAAGCAAAATGCAGCTTCTAATGTAAAAACAGGAAAATGCCGGTAAACGGTCAAATAGCCTGCATCCGATCAGCTTACCTCATTTTTTGCGGTCAAAACTGACCGCATCCACACAAGCAGCTGCATGTGATAGGATGGCCACTGAATATGCTGCTTTAGCAAATCACGCTGCTGTTCAATGTATCTTTTAAAGATAGATCTTCACTCTATACTGAGCAAATATTGAGACTGCACTGTACATTGAGATCGGATTTAGAATCTCTTCGTACAAGACACACTCTGTGCTGTATTGTGTTCATGTTTCAGAATCGCAAGATGCAAATTTCCCTGAATAGCCAACGATGGCAAATGTCCTTCATTTTTACAAACATTTCAACAAGTATATTAATGAACATTTTGACATTTTAAATGTACCTACAGTTTTGAACAGAATATAGTCATGTTGTTCTATTTGTGCCACGAATATAGTTCCCACTAAATCCGTAGCATCTGGTGCGCATCTCCAGCATCATACAGCTTGTTTTCATTCATTGAACAATCGCGGCTTTTAATGATTTGAGAGTCATTATTATAACCCAGTCATAATACAAGCAGTTGCCTTCATTTACGCATAAGGAATTAATGACGCGACGCCTGGCTCATTAAGACAACTACTTGCCGCCACCTATTGGCTGTTTTATTTCAATACGTATCACTTCGTTTTGCCATCATTTATTGCTTTATTTAATATATTAATAATACACTTAATGAAGGTCATAGAATATGCAAAACATTACTCATTATAAGGATATAAATTTTGCTCTATACGTAGAACCATGCCCTGTAATAAATCATTTAGGGGCATATTGTCTTTAATAGAAACGGCGTGACTGGGGACTTGCGGTCTAGTGGGAGAGAGGGTCGCAGAGAATGTTCATGCCCCCGGGGGACGCCGCTGTGAAAAAGTTTTTTAGAACCCCTGATCTAGAGATGTGTAAAAAGGGTGTAGCAACAGCCTGTCGATAAGGCCAGTTTCATTACCGACCTTCTGGAACCCTACGCAACAGAGTGGCAGCACGGACACGACTTGATAGGCGGTGCGAAGACTCGTGTGTGGCGGGATCGTGCGCCTAATGTTTCGCAGGCTCCACAAAATTAAATTCTAAACTAAAAAGATCTAAACAAGTAATTGGTATTCATCTATTCACAAAAGCAACTGAACTAATACAATATAACCGTTAACAGTCAGCTCTAGCAGAGTTTCTATTAGGCTATAACCGTGTTTTGGCAGCGTTGAAGCAATGCGTGCTGAATTCTGCTCACGGATCCTCTCATTATAACACACGAATTGTAAACATTATGAAATATTCATTAATTAAATTACATTATGGCATATATTATGTGTTTATTATCAGATTGGTGATATTGCGATGAACTGAGATGTCTTTTAGAGATTATATATGCAGCGCTCTTTGCTGGCATTCTGCCGAACCATGCACGCAGCAGCCGCTTGCTTTAGTTAAAAATAGTGTTCTGTGAATGTTGATGCTTTAGTAACAAATATTTATCGGGAGCGTGTATTTCATAAATTTCATGGAGAAAAAAAGTTACGTAACTAGTAATGTAACTAATTACTAATTACGTTTGAAATAAAGTAATCAGAACAGTAACATGATTACTTTGAAAATGTAATCAAATGACTGATTACTGATTACTCCTTTTAAGAGTAACTTGCCCAACACTGTACTTCCCTATATATTTCACCAAGACCAGATGAAACTTCTAAATTAATCTCAAAAAAATTTGGGTGTTATATTAGATAGCAACTTTTTGAAAATCATATTTCCCATGTTATAAAACAGCATTCTTCCATCTTAGAAAACATTGCCAAGTTACGAAACATGAAACCTGTTTCTGATGCAGAAACTTAGCTTTTAGTTGTTTATTAAGGTAATACTAATGACTTGCTGCATGATGTGATGATCTAAATGCAAATACTAGGAAAGTGTTTACACTCAGTCAAAAACTCTAGGCTACTTACACATCCAAAGATGGTCAATGCTTAGGCTCTCAAAAGGGCCGTTAGGGTGTATTTAGCTGCTGCTGACACAAAAACAAAAGTGAGAATAAGACAAAACATTAGTAGTCAGACACTGCACACTGTCGGAATTTGTCATTAATGATCATTATGAACATATCAAATTAGAAATTATGTGTTTTTAAATTTATATTAAGGTATTACTGGTGGCTTGTTGCATGATGTAGCTGTGACTGAACTAAATGCAAATACTAGGAAGAGTCCTGACACCCAGTCCAAAATTTTTGTAATAACCAATATATACAGTGGGTACGGAAAGTATTCTGACCCCATTAAATTTTTCACTCTTTGTTTTATTGCAGCCATTTGGTAAAATCATTTCAGTTATTTTTTTTCCCTCCTTAATGTACACACAGCACCCCCATATTGACAGAAACACAGAATGGTTGACATTTTTGCAGATTTATTAAAAAGTAGGGAAAGGGGAACTAACAACTGGAATATCACAGGGTCATATATTCAGACCCTTTGCTGTGACACTCATTTATTTAACTCAGTTGCTGTCCATTTCTTCTGATCATCCTTGAGATGGTGCTACACCTTCATTTGAGTCCAGCTGTGTTGATTATACTGATTGGACTTGATTAGAGCAAGGCCAACAGCCTGTCTATATGACTTACGCCTCCATTGCTGTCAGAGCAATGACAATTGAGTCAAAGGAACTGCCTGAAGAGCTCAGGGACAGAACTGTGGCAAGGCACAGATCTGGCCAAGAAAATTTCTGCTGCACTTAAGGTTCCAAAGAGCACAGTGGCCTCCATAATCCTTAAATGGAAGACGTTAGGAAAGACCAGAACCCTTCCTAGAGCTGGCCAGTCCGGCCAAACTGAGCTATCGGGGGAGCCTTGGTGAGAGAGGTAAAGAAGATCCCAAAGATCACTGTGGCTGAGCTCCAGAGATGCAGTCGGGAGATGGAAGAAAGTTTTAGAAAGTCAACCATCACTGCAGCCCTGCACCAGTCTGGGCTTTATGGCAGAGTGTCCCGACGGAAGCCTCTCCTCAGTGCAAAACACATGAAAGCCCACATGGAGTTTGCTCCAAGATGGTGAGAAATAAGATTCTCTGTCTGATTAGACCAAAGATAGAACTTTTTGGCCTTATTCTAGCTTGTGTGGAAGAAACCAGCAACTGGGGGGGGGGGGGCTCCATCACCTGTCCATACATTCCCAACAGTGAAGCATGGTGGTGGCAACATAATGCTGTGGGGGTGTTTTTCAGCTGCAAAGACAGGACGACTGGTTGCAATCGAGGGAAAGATGAACAGGGATATCCTGGATGAAAACCTTCTCCAAAGTGCTCAGGACCTCAGAACTGCCGAGGTTTACCTTCCGATCTAGACAATGACCCTAAGCACACAGCTATAATAATGAAGGAGTGGCTTCACAACACCTCTGTGACTTTTCTTGAATGGCCCAGCCAGAGCCCTAACTTAAACCCAACTGAGCATCTCTGGAGAGACATAAAAATGGCTGTCCACCAACATTTACCATCCAACTGACAGAACTGGAGAGGATCTGCAATGAGGAATGGCAGAGGATCCCCAAATTCAGGTGTGAAAACTTGTTGCATCTTTTCCAAAAAGACTTATGGCTGTATTAGATCAAAAGGGTGCTTTTACTAAATACTGCGCAAAGGGTCTGAATACTTAGGACCATGTGAAAATTTCAGTTTTTTCTTTTTAATATCTGCAAAATGTCAACTGCTGTTTTTTTCTGTCATATGGGGGGCTTGTGTGTACATTAATGAGCAAAAACAAATGGCTTAACTGATTTTGCAAATGGCTCAATATAACAGCAAGAGTGAAAAGTGAGGGGGTCGACTACTTTCCGAACCCCTGTATACATATATAATGCTATAAATATATATTTATATCGTATATATATATTGTAGCGGGTTGAATGAAACCACAGACCGAACTGCGGGAAGTCCCCCAGGCGTGCTTTTATTTCCCGTGGTGCTCGTCTGCGCAGTGAGTTTGTCTGGCACGGGGTCCACGGCTCTTGGGGGGGTGCTTCACTCGGTGCTCGTGTAGGGCTGCTGATCACTCGTCCGGAGGGTCGCTGGTCTCTACACAGGATGAGAAGAAACAAAACAGACATTAGTTTCCGCCTGGAGCTCCTCTTCCACCCTTCTCCTGTGTGCCTTCTCTCCTGGCTTTAAGGCCTGCGGGAATGAGCTCCAGCTGCGCCAATCATCCCGCACAGGTGGCGGTAGTTTGTGATTGGGGTGGGAGCGGCATTTCCAGGGCGACTCTGATTTTGACCCGGGAACTCTCCACAATTATTATAGATATATTCTATTGTTGTGTGTGGTGTTGTGTGTGTGTGT
>JADLZN010011574.1:0-232955 GCA_018155175.1 Sinocyclocheilus anophthalmus
CCGGAGCTCCTCAGGGTTGTGTTCTCTCCCCACTGCTTTTCTCCCTCTACACAAATGATTGCACTGAAGAAAGCCCCTCTGTCAAGCTCCTGAAGTTTGCAGACGACACCACACTCATCGGCCTCATTCAGGACGGTGACGAGTCCGCTTACAGACAGGAGGTCGAGCAGGCTGGCTGTCTGGTGCAGTCTCAACAACCTGGAGATCAACACGCTCAAAACTGTGGAGAGATGATGGTGGACTTCAGGAGGATCCCCCTGCACTCCCCCCACTCACCATAATAACAGCACTGTAGCAACAGTGTAGTCATTTAGATTCCTGGGCACCACCATCTCTCAGAACCTGATGTGGGACACTCACATAGACTCCATTGTGAAAAAGGCCCAGCAGAGGTTGTATTTCCTTCGCCAGCTGAGGAAGTTCAACCTGCCACAGGAGCTGCTGAAACAGTTCTACTCTGCTATCATTGAATCCATCCTCTGCACTTCAATAACTGTCTGGTTCAGCTCAGCTACCAAATCTGAACTCAGAAGACTACAGAGGATAGTCCGGACTGCTGAGCGAATCATTGGTACAACCCTCCCTTCTCTCCATGAACTGTACTCGTCCAGAGTGAGCAATAGGGCTGGCAGAATCACTCTGGACCCGTCACATCCAGCACACTCCCTCTTTGAACTGTTGCCAGCTGGTCGACGCTACAGAGCACTGAGCACCAGAACGACCAGACACAGGAACAGTTTCTTCCCTCAGGCAATCCATCTCATGAACACTTAACAATAACTGTGGAACACACACTATTTATTCACTCATACACTTATTTATCTAACACACATACTCAGTCTACATTTCAATTTGCACATAATATACAGTACCTGTACATAAAAAAAAAAAACTGTCTATTGTAATATACATGCACACACAATTGTTTTTTGTGCCCCAATATATTTTTTTTCCTTATTTACTTGTTCTATTTTTATTTGTGATTATGTGTTTTTGTTCTGTCACTGTCATTCTGTTACCCTGTGGAAGCTTCTGTCACGAAAACAAATTCCTCGTATGTGTAAACATACCTGGCAATAAAGCTCATTCTGATTCTGATTCTGATTCTGATCTGAAATAAAACACTTAATTCTTGCAATGTTTTTGAGATGGGGAAAATTAAGTATGCTGATTTAGTTACCGCTTTGACGTGACTACTGAAACTAAGGTCTGTCTCTAGAATCACACCAAGATTCATGACTTGATTTTTAGTTGTTAGACCCATAGAGCAAGGTATGCATTCACCTTGAGAACTACATCTTTGTTTCCAAATGCAATGACTACAGTTTTTTCATTGTTTAACTGAAGAAAGTTCTGGCACATCCAACTGTTAATTCATCAATGCATTGGCAGAGGGAGTCAATGGGGCTGTAGTCATTTGGAGATAAGGCTAGGTAAATCTGGGTATCATCTGCATAGCTGTGATAGGTAATTTGGTTATTTCTCATTATTTGACAGTGGGAGCATATACAGGCTAAACAAGAGCAGTGCAAGAATTGAGCCTTGTGGGACTCCGCATGTCATGGACGTCCACTTAGACTTATGCTCTCCTATACTCACATAATAACCTCTCCCTTCTAAGTATGACCTGAACCATTTAATTACCATGCCAGAAAGCCGACCAAGTTTTCCAGTCTCTCTAGTAGTATTTTATGATCGACAGTATCAAACGCAGCACTGAGATCTAGTAGTACAGCACTGATATTTGCCAGATTCTGAATTTAAGCGAATATCATTTATTATATTAATGAGTGCTGTCTCTGTGCTGTGATGCGGTCGAAAACCAGATTGAAAATTGTCCAGGTATCCATTTGAGTTTAAGTATTTGTTCAGCTGATTTAAAGACTACCTTTTCAATAATCTTTCCTATAAAAGGAAGATTTGATATTGGTCTATAGTTGCTCAATATGGTGTTATCAAGATTGCTCTTTTTCAGAAGGGGTTTAACAACTGCAGTTTTCAGGGAGTTGGAAAAGTCCCAGAAAGAAGTGAGGCGTTCAACACTTCTAAGAGATCTGCTTCCAAACAATTAAGCACCCTTTTGAAAAAAATATGTGGGAAGTGTGTCAAGATAGCATGTTGCCGATTTAAGGTGCTGTACTATTTCTTCCAAAATTTTGCTATCAATTTCTTCAAAAGCAGACATAGTATCTTCTTTTTGATATTGTGGTCGAATATGTCTAACCTCTGCATAACTTGGGGATGTGCTAATCGCCTTCCTGATATTATTGATCTTCTCAGAAAAGAAGGAAGCAAACTCATTGCATTTGCTGTCGGAGAGCATTTCACTGGCAATCTGATTTGGGGGGTTTGTCAGTCTCTCAACAATAGCAAAAAGAATGCGAGTGTCGTTTAAGTTACTGTTTAAAAGGTTTGAGAAGAATGACTGTCTAGATTTGCCTAGTTCCACATTGAAAGCACGAAGGCTGTCTTTATATATGCTATATTGTATTTCAAGTTTCGTCTTCCGCCACATCCGCTCAGCTTTTCTGCATTGTCTTTTCATACTCTGAACTGCTGTTGATTTTCTCCAAGCTGATTTCTGTCTGCCAGTCTTCCTGCTGACTTTCAAAGGAGCAATGTCATCAATAACATTCTTAACTTTTGAGTTAAAGGAATCAAGGAGAAGATCAACAGAGTCTGCAGAAATGCTTGGTGTTAAAGATATAGCCTCCATAAATAGCACACTAGTGTTTCGTTAATGCATCTCTTTCTGACAGACAGATCTAGATTCAGTGGTAACAGAGATCAATATATCAAGAAAATACAGAAGTGATCAGATAGTGCTACGTCCTTAATAACAATGGATGAAATGTTTAGACCTCTACTGATGAGTAAATCTAGAGTATGTCCCCGATTGTGTGTGGGTTCATGCACATGCTGAATCAGGTCAAAAGTATTTAAAACAGTTATAATTTATTTTGTAGTTTTGTTTTCTGCATTATCTATGTGAATATTAAAATCCCCTGCAATAGCAAAACAGTCAAACTCTGAGGAAATCATTGATAGCATTTCTGTGAACTCTTCAACAAAGGCTGGAGAGTATTTTGGAGGCCTGTAAATAATGACAAACAGAATGCGTGGAGCACCTTTCAGCACAATACCTAGATATTCAAAGGACAAGTATTGACCAAATGACACTTGCTTGCATTGACATCTTTAAATAGAGCAGCTACACATCCACCTCTCCTAACAGTCCTGCAAAACACTCACGAAAGTAAAGTTAGGAGGGGCTGTTTCATTGAGGACCGTTGCACTGCAGCTGTCTTCTAGCCATGTTTCATTTAGAAACATAAAATCCAGGTTGTTTGTGGTTATTAAGTCATTGATTAGAAATGATTTATTTTTTAGTGAGCGAATGTTTAAAAATGCTAACTTGATGGCATTGGATTTTGTCTCAACAGCAATATTAGTTATGATGCATAACAGGCCGCAGATTAGACAAGTCAGCCGTACGGCTTAAGAAGGCCTAAGACTTTCTATCACGTGATAAAACAGAAATAGAGAAAACTACAGGCACTGAGCCTGTGAATATGGCCGCATGATCTAGGACGCATGACGCAGGGAAAGGGCTTTCTTACCGACTGGATGCAACATCGACGAGTGAGGTAATCACTGCAAGTCGAGAACCTGGTTTCTGAATCCAGCAGAGGGGGTGCTCACCGAGGACCTACCTTAGAAAAGGACAGAAACACACAGGTCCCGGGAAACACTGCAAAAGAAGCTTGCAGATGGAATACACACAACCACCAGTGTATTAAATATATATATTTATTAAAATGGATTGTACTCACCCACCATGGTTCCCACGCCAGAGCCCCGTTCAAGAAGCGACCCGAATAAGCCTCTAGTCCGGACCATCAGTAAGGTGGTTACTATGAAGCCATAGAACCAACCAAAAAACATAGGCCCAGCATAGGAGACTGAAATGCAGGAAGATCATACCTAACCTCGGTCAGGTGGAGAGATGGTGGTTACAGGGTAATTATGAAGGGGAAGATAAGGGCAGATGTTAAACACCCCAAGGGAAATTAGTAGATACTCAAGTATAACTCTGATCCGGACGAAAGCACTAAAGCCTCGTCTGGATCACATCCCTTAGGTCTTTAACTCACCTTCCTTTGACCCGCGATTCATCCTACCCCAACCCGCGGGCGGGGGATGAGCGCGAGCCGCGACACTAGCCTTCTGTGCCCGTCTCTGATCCTCAAACCGAGACAAGCCAGGACCCCTGGGTTGTTCGGGCTCAAACCTGGACCTTCGTGGAATGAAGGATTTGAAGGATGCTGAAGCAGCCTTCGTCTCCACCTGAACTTCTAAACCACAGTTGACGGAGGGGGGAGGTACCGAAAAGTTCGGAAGGCGAAACCGGAGCATCGAGAAGAAAGCCCCTCTCTTTCTTCCCGATATCTGCCAGGCTCACCCACAGATGTCTCTCCGTTACCACCATAGCCGCCATGGACCTGCCCATAGCAGAGGCGGCCTGCTTATCCGCTCCCCACTCCACTTCAGGGGTTCCAAGCATTAACAGTTTAATTCCCTCAGAACCATTTTCCCTGGCCACAGACTCACCTTCGGGTGTAAAAGCAACCCAAAGATTTTTGATACACTGTCTGAAGCACTCTGCTGGGTCTTACTAAATAACTTCAAACTACCATTCGTTCTTCACCTGTTGGATGACTTCCTGCTCATCGACTTTCCAGATGCCAACCCATCGCGCAGCATCAATTCCCTGGTTAAAGCATTCAATAAATTTGGCATTCCTCTTGCAGAAGAAAAAACTAAAGTCCCATCTCGTGTCCTCGATTTCCTGGGGATCACGCTAGATTCAGTGAAAATGCAAGCATCTCTTCCGCTAGACAAACTAGAAAGGATTAGAGGTTTCATCAGAACTTATTCCCAATTACCTACCTTAACAAAAAGGGATCTTCTTTCTCTTCTGGGCCATCTCAATTTTGCCATGAGGATTATTCCCCAAGGTCATTCCTTCATTTCCAGACTTTTAGATCTGTCTAAAACGGTCGAGAAAATGCATGAAACGGTCAGGTTAGATGAAGGCTGCAGGTCCGATTTAATATTCTGGTCTAAATTATGCGACAACTGGAACGGCATTTCCTTCTTCTATGAAGAAGATATAGAAACCTCAGTTAAACTGCAATTCTTCACCGATGCAGCTCCTTCCATCGGGTTCGGGGGGATTTTTAACAAACAATGGTTTGCAGAAAGATGACCAAAATAACTTAAGGAACCGGCTCCCTCTATCCAATCGACAGCACTTATGGAACTATATCCTATAGTGATTGCTTGCTTATTATGGGCAGATCAATGGACTAGGAAAAACATCCTTGTTTTCTGTGATAACGAAGCCACAGTGAACATTATTAACAAAGGTCGCTCCTCTGTGCCTTTCATTAACCGTTTTATTAGTCTAATCTGGATCTCAGTTATGAACAATTTTACAATTAAAGCTACTCACATATCTGGGCTGGATAATAAAATAGCTGACTATCTGTCTCGGTTTAATTTCCAGGAATTCAGACGCCTGTGTCCGGGAGCTGCTTCATCACGACTGGGCTGCCCGGACTCCAATCAAACAGTCCTAGACTGAATGCAACATTGCAAAAATACCTTAAATCAGCCACACACTACATGAGATCATGGCTAGCAAAAACGACACTTAAAACTTACGACTCGGTGTGGTCGTCTTTTTCAGATTTCTGCAACGCTTTCTCTGTGCCTAAACTCCCATCTAACATACCTATAATATGTGCTTTCATTACGCACTACTTTGAATCCAGAAAGCTTAAGCCTTCCACTATCAAGATTATGATCTCAGGCATTCAATTCCACATTAGATGTTTAGATCCTTCCTCTCAAAGCCTGTTACAAAATCCCTCCATATGCCTTCTCCTTAACGGGTTAAAAAAGGAAAGCCCAGCATTTCCAGATAAATGACTACCGCTGTCTCTCTCACAGGTGCACACGATGGTGGATAAATTAAGATCAGGTCTTTTCACTCCGCACACAAACTTGCTTCTAGAAGCAGCGTTCCTCACCGCCTATCATGGATTCCTCAGAGGAGGAGAATTCACTATTAACACCAAAATATTCAACCCTTCACACAATCTCACAATCAAAGACATATCATTTCACACCGATTACATTTCCATCTATCTGAAACATTCCAAAACAGACAGAGATAATAACGGAAGTACTATTAACATTTCTAGAACCAATGACGGATATTGTCCCCTCACAGCCATGAACCGGCTGGTAAACTCACGCAGTAAATCCAATCCTACAGATCCACTTTTCATCACAGAGAAAGGAGAAGCTATATCCAAGCATTGGTTTGCCTCACGTCTCCGAACTGCATGCCTCCATTGTGGCATGGACCCTGCGCTTTATACCAGCCATTCATACCGCATAGGCGCGGCAACCACCGCAGCTTCAACAGTCTCCATACCCATGCTCAAAGCAATGGGTCGGTGGTCATCATCAGCGTATCAACGATACATTAGGCCTTCAACTCAGGATGTAATATTAGCGCAAAAAGCCTTGAGCAGCTCTTCCATATATAAAAAAAAAACACTCTGCATCTCGTAGTATCACGATACCATAAGGGGCACGCTGCTCTCCTACCCCTCATGCCAATCTCAGGGACATGTTGCTTTGTTCTCGTGGTTCTCCCACTGGAGAGAACACCACTGCTGCATATTTGGGGCCAGCCGTCAGTCCCTCGCAAAAAAAAAAAGGGGCTGCGGTTTTCTCCCGCTGGAGAGAACACCCTTTGCTGGTATAACTGCAGTGGCCTGCTGTTCTATCCCTCAGCAAGGGACGAACACCCCTCGCTACTTAAATTAAAAGAGGGGCCTGCTATTCTCTCCCTCTTAGAGGGAAGAATACCCCTCTGCTAGCTAGTAGGCAACATTAAGGATATCTCAATGACATTGTCTTTTCTCCCGCTGGAGAGAACACCCTTTGCTGCTATAACTGCAGGGGCCTGCTGTTCTCTCCCTCAGCGAGGGACGAACACCCCTCGCTACTTAAATTAAAAGAGGGGCCTGCTATTCTCTCCCTTCTTAGAGGGGAGAATACTCTTCTGCTAGCTAGTAGGCTACATTAAGAATATCTCAATAACTTTGTCTTTTCTCTTTTGCAGGAATGGAACAAGGATGGTTTTGGGGGGTTCTTCTTCGGGCAAGTTAATACCTCTCATTATGTTTGGGGGGTTAATGTTGAAGCTCTTGTATGTTCAATTTATTTTGGAGCAAGAACCCCCATAAGGACCCATTCCGCAAAAGATAAATTGTGTTTCAATAAACTCAAGTAACTTGCCAAAGTGGTCCTGTCTGAAATCGAGCGCAGCGTTAGTTCAGTCAGGCCACGTGGGCATAGTGTTGCGACCAGCTGACGCGGTCAGCTGTCAAATCGCTCCAATCACTACCATTCTCCTATTAGATACGGGACATATATACGTGGCATTACTGCTCGGTAAGTATGCTCAAACTGCTCGCACCCCTCCATCCCTCCCTCCCTCCCTCCCCACTATAAGCATGATCCACTCCATCCACTCCACTTATACCTGAAACACAAATACATTTGAGTGATAATTATACTACATATTAATAAATGAAACTTTATTGTCTGCATATATACACTGAACTCTTTCACAGGAGTTTAAAGAACATGTAGAAATGTGTTTACCTGTGAGAAGTGAAGAGAGAACGATCAGTCCCAGCAGACACAAATGACACTCATCAGCCATTTTCTCTTTCTCTCAGTCTTCCTCTTCATTATATGATCTCAGTTCTTTCTTTAAATACTATCAGCTCTTCCTGTGGTTCTTCACTTCCTCTGATCTACAGACTGAGTGATATTCTGATAGGGTTGCTATTTAGTGACTCAATGCCAGTGTATAATGAAGACGTGCTGCTTCACATTTATCTTGTAAATATTGATGAAATATTTTATTTTTCATATAGAAGACATTTGTATGAGGTTATTTATTTTTATTTTTTTATATTATGAAAGCCAGATGCATTTTGAAGTCCTCATGGTCGACATGGCTGTTAGTGTGTCTGGAGGATGAGTAATGTGTATGTTGCACGCAAAGATTATTAAACCGTTGGCATCTCATGTGTAATGTATGTGCCTCTGGGTTCCTGGAAAGGGTTAAATACAATTTTATTTTTAAAAATACAAACCCAATTCCAAAAAAGTTGGGACACTGTACAAATTGTGAATAAAAACAGAATGCAATGATGTGGAAGTTTCAAATTTCAATATTTTGTTCGGAATACAACTGATGACATATCAAATGTTTAAACTGAGAAAATGTATCATTTTAAGGGAAAAATAAGTTGATTTTAAATTTCATGGCATCAACACATCTCAAAAAAAGAGAGATGTTGTCCATTCTTGTCTAATACAGGCTTCTAGTTGCTCAACTGTCTTAGGTCTTCTTTGTCGCATCTTCCTCTTTATGATGCGCCAAATGTTTTCTATGGGTGAAAGATCTGGACTGCAGGCTGGCCATTTCAGTACCCGGATCCTGCTTCTACACAGCCATGATGTTGTAATTGATGCAGTATGTGGTCTGGCATTGTCATGTTGGAAAATGCAAGGTCTTCCCTGAAAGAGACGACGTCTGGATGGGAGCATATGTTGTTCTATAACTTGGATATACCTTTCAGCATTGATGGTGCCTTTCAGATGTGTAAGCTGCCCAGGGCCACACCCCACTCATGCAACCCCTAACCATCAGAGGATGCCAGGCTTCTGAGTGAGCACGTGATAACAGTCCGGATGACATGGCGTCCCAGTTTTTCCAAAAAGAACTTCAAATTTTGGTTCGTCTGACCACAGAACAGTTTTCCACTTTGCCACAGTCCATTTTAATGAGCCTTGGCCCAGAGAAAACGCCTGCGCTTCTGGATCATGTTTAGATATGGCTTCTTTTTTGACCTATAGAGTTTTAGCCGGCAACGGCGAATGGCACGGTGGATTGTGTTCACCGACAATGTTTTCTGGAAGTATTCCTGAGCCCATGTTGTGATTTCCATTACAGTAGCATTCCTGTATGTGATGCAGTGCCGTCTAAGGGCCCGAAGATCACGGGCATCCAGTATGGTTTTCCGGCATTGACCATTACGCACAGAGATTGTTCCAGATTCACTGAATCTTTGGATGATATTATGCACTGTAGATGATGATAACTTCAAACTCTTTGCAATTTTTCTCTGAGAAACTCCTTTCTGATATTGCTCCACTATTTTTCGCCGCAGCATTGGGGGAATTGGTGATCCTCTGCCCATCTTGACTTCTGAGAGACACTGCCACTCTGAGAGGCTCTTTTTATACCCAATCATGTTGCCAATTGACCTAATAAGTTGCAAATTGGTCCTCCAGCTGTTCCTTATATGTACATTTAACTTTTCCGGCCTCTTATTGCTACCTGTCCCAACTTTTTTGGAATGTGTAGCTCTCATGAAATCCAAAATGAGCCAATATTTGGCATGACATTTCAAAATGTCTCACTTTCAACATTTGATATGTTATCTATATTCTATTGTGAATAAAATATAAGTTTATGATATTTGTAAATTATTCCATTCCTTTTTTACTCACAATTTGTACAGTGTCCCAACTTTTTTGGAATTGGGTTTGTAGACAAACAGGTAAAATCCCACAATTAAAATAGAACTAGAGGAGCTAATGAATAACTGTAGATGGTGAGGGGAGTAACACATCAAGAACTGGCCATATGCTTATTGGACGATGAGTGATAACAAAACTGTATAAGAATAGTAGCCTTAAAAGAGACCATTTCAGATGAACTGCTGGCATCTCGGCTTTGTTGTCTTTGTGCAATAAAGTATAATTTTGACTTCTGGATCTCAGTGTCTTGACTGATTCTTCTGAGAGCAAACCGAGTTTCTCCACAACAATATCCACTCGAAATCAAGAAGATTTCACTACTAATATGTCTTTTCGTTAACGCTTAAATGTAATGTACAGTACACTTATAGTGTAATAGGAACAGTCTCTCAAGAGAAACCTGTGGTTGATGG
Organism: Sinocyclocheilus anophthalmus; assembly: GCA_018155175.1. Taxonomy (NCBI): domain Eukaryota; kingdom Metazoa; phylum Chordata; class Actinopteri; order Cypriniformes; family Cyprinidae; genus Sinocyclocheilus; species Sinocyclocheilus anophthalmus. Next base: position 10,113 of record JADLZN010011574.1, read on the forward strand.
TCAATAGTAAGAGCTCAGGCAGGTTTAACCTGCAGTCATTCTGTAAACACCCCGAGAGTCGAGCGCTGACTGATGCCGGTGTTGTGTTGAACTCTGTTCCTCCTATGTTTCCTATCTGTTTAACCCTTACAATAACCATAACCACTGACCTGGGGAAACACAAGACTCTGACATGACAGTGGTTGTGAAACATGTTCTTCAGAACTGTATATTGTTAACCACACTGACTCAACACACATCTGCTCTGAACACAAATTATTGCATTACTGTGGTTTCACTGCTTTCTTTTGGTAGTTCCCCTCATGTTGTTGAATTTTAGAAACAAGGTCATTGAGTTATTAGTGATAAAACTGGTTTGTTACCGAAAAGGGTATTCACTATCAATGAGTTCCTTCCTTCAGTCATAATGAGAACAATATTACCATATTATGCCATAGTCTGTCAAACTTGCTGTCCACCATTTTGAAAATCTTTGAAACTATTTTTTCTAACACCTTCTAGACCGCTGGTCTGAATTTAGGCAAAAAAAAAAAAAAAGTAACACTTTAGATTACAGCCCACACTTTACAACAGAAGTAAACATTATTTACAGCCTAACTTTTGTAGTTATCAAGAAGATAGTATACAGTATATATACACTGTAATATATACAGTACCTCTGTGTAGGTATAAAGGGAATAATATGCGAAGTTTGGATAATGAAGGGGAAACAACCTGGAAAATTACATATAATTTATACTGCAAGTATTTTGTAACTATTTTAATATTACCTGGTATGCATGACCTACTGTGAAAAACAACAATCTTATTGTCACACATCAGTGTCGAAGGCACTGACACAAAGATGAAACTCAACAAATAAACAGCTTCAATAATCCACAGGACAGTAATGCAGACAAGACAGGGAGTGACACACAAGGATTAGACATTCAAGACCCGTCATCAATGAACATAAATGGAGTAACTTAAATACATGGACCAAACGAGGATAATTAACAAGACACAGGTGAACTAACAGATGAAATCAATGGGAGACAGAAACTAGGTCAAAGGAACAAAACTAAACAGGAGAACGGGAAATGAAAGAAACACAACAAAAGTCCATGATCGTGACAAAAGAAATGGTCAGAGGAAAGCCCTTTCAGCACTTAACATTGACAGAGTCATTTCTAAAGACCCAGAAGTAATATCAGAGTTTGTTTCTAAATTTTTATAGCAGTCTTTATTCAACTGTGGCATTTGTGAAAAATGTATTGATTTAATTAAACACTGTATTAAAGTTATTGATTGCGAGTATAGTCAAATTTGTGCTGCTCCTTTATCAATGGATGAAATTAGGCAAGCGCTACATACAATGAAAAAAAGGTAAATCCCCTGGGATCGATGGGCTTTCGGATTAATTTTCTCTCCACTTTTGGGAGTTTATTAAATTGCTTTTACTTTATATGTATAAAGAATGCATCAGTCAGGGAGAGACATGACCGCCACTATGAAACAGAGAGCTATCTCTCTAATACCTAAACCAGACAAGGATCCTAATCGATAACTGGAGACCTATTACTTTGTTAACATTATAAAACATAAAACATTAGTCTCTGTCTATACTAAAAGATTAAGTTATGGTTTAGATAAAATTATCTGGATTCATGAAAGGCCGTCACATATCTAACAACGTAAGATTAGTACTGGACTTGCTGGATTATTCCGATTTAATTCATTTAGATGGTCTCATACTCTTTCTTGACTTTCACAAAGCTTTCGACTCCATAGAACCTACATTTCTTTTTCGTACTCTAGAATTATTTGGATTGGGTAAAGCATGTATAGATACTGTAACCATTTTTTATAGAGGCATTAACAGCTCAGTGATCGTTAACTTTGACACCTCTAAGAAGTTTAACATCTATCACGGAGTCAGACAGGGCTGTCCAGTCTCCCCATTTTTATTTATTTTAGCTACAGAGTTACTTTGCCTAAGGATTAACCACGATAAAAATCAGTAAGGAATTTCAATATTTGATAGGGAGATTAAAAGTGTGTAGCTAGCAGACAACATCACGCTGTTCTTGGAGGACAAAAAGCAGTTACCTAATGCTCTGGAATTGGATGAACAATTTTCATGTGCCTCTGGCCTAAAACTTAATATTTCTACATTTGAAATTATGTCAATTCATGATATGGATAATATAGGAGGTATTCCACTTTTAAAAAAAAGTTTAAAATATTTGAGTATTCATATCACACAAAATCAATCAGTTGACATAATTAAATTTTTTTCTGATGAAATGATAAAAACTAAACATATTTTTAACACGTGGCTTCAGAGAGATCTTTCATTATACTTTAGAGTTCTTTCATCTAAGATGGAAGGGCTCTCTCAATTCCAGTGGTGTAATGTAACAAAGTAATAATACTTCGTTACAGTACTTACAATACAGTACTTAAGTATTTTTGGGGAGTATCTGTACTTTACTTGAGTTTTTATATTTCAGCCAACTTTTACTTTTACTCCACTACATTTCCTAATTAAAATGTATAATTTTACTCCGATACATTTCCCCGAAGCATATTAGTTACTTACTACAAAATAGTCAGAAGTCAGAAGAACACGGACTGCAGGAAAGCAGGTTGGATGAATCAGTGGTGTGGCGTTTGCAAGTTTTAAAGTTTTTTTATGGTGACACATACTAGGAATTAGTGCTCTGCATTTATCCATCCAAAATGCACACACACAGCAGGGAACACACACACGGAGCAGTGGGCAGACATTTTTGCTGCAGCACCCGGGGAGCAGTTGAGGGTTCGGTGCCTTGCTCAAGGGCACCACAGTCGTGGTATTGAAGGTGGGAGAGAGCGCTGTACATATATCAAGTAATTTCTAGGTTACTAGGTAATCACACAGAGAGCACACACGTTGACTTATTATTCTATTAAACTACAAATTTAAGGCATTCTAAATTGTAAACAGCAAAAATGCTTCTGTATGCTTTTTATATTTATATAATTTAATATAGTTAACTTAATCTATATCACACAAAGAGAACCGTTTTTCTGCAGATATCAGCATGAAAACACATTTAATAATCATTTTATACAAGTTCAATAAAGCAATGTGAACTTACATTGTAGAATAATAGTGCGTTTTTGCTCTATTTTGTTAACGAAAATAGTTCCAAAGATAACAGCACTGTTTTGCATCTCTGAGCAATGGACAGTGTTTACTTATTGAATGAATCAGCTTTTTGAAGAATCGTTTGAATAAATGATTCAGTGATTCACTCATTAACACAAACGGTCAAATGCTTTGTTTCTGAATGAATCAGTCATTTGAAGGAATCGGTTGAATCTCAATGACTCACTCATTAACAGTCGCTTGCTGTCACCTACTGGCGGTTTTAATTTCACATTTCAACTATTTCTTCATGTTTTAAATTATTTCAAATATATCAGTATTCAACGTTTTATGTTAAAAAAAAACAAAACATTAGGCCTATTTATGCATCTGTAACTGCAGGTTAAATGCATCCATGTCCCCTCTAAGATACATAAACTGTGTAAATACATCTAAATACTATTTCAGATGCAGATTCCAGAAATTGTTTTTAACTAGGCACTACGTACCGGATGAAGTGCTTTTATTCTTACCCCAAAAATACAAAATGGAAAGAAAGAAAAAAAAAGAGTGAAAATGACACAAATTGTTACTCAAGCTGTGTATGAACATTGATATATATATATATATATATCTATATATATATATATATTGCTCTTTTCCATTTTGCATTTACTTGTACTTTTTACTTTCAATACTTAAGTATGTTTAAGATTTAAAAAATAATTTTCGTACTTAAGTACAATAAGTATCAAGACTTTTACTCGAGTAATATTCTAAACGTTGACTTCAACTTCTACCAAAGTCTTTCTGGTAACATTATTCTGTCCTTTACTTGAGTATGGCTTTCAGGTACTTTATACACCACTGCTCAATTCGTATATACCCTGCTCTTTCCTAATTTGTTAACGATAAATATTTTTGGATTTCATCTGGAAAAATAGACCTCACAAATTAAAAAGAGAAGTGCTTGCTAATTCCAGAAGTGAAGGTGGCCTTGATTTTTTGGACTTTACAGATATTGTAAACACCTTTAAAGTAAATTGGCTGAAAATATGCCTTGTGAATCCAGTACCACTGTGATTTTTTTATTCCAAATAATATATTTAACAAACTTGGTGGCCTATCTATCCTACTGAAATGTAATTTCTTGCCTGGCAAGTTACCCATGTCCTTATCTAACTTTCATCAGCAATGTCTTCTTTCATGGAAATTGTGTTTTGTAGCTTCTCCCCCACAATGTTCTCCTTTGGAATAATAATGCTGATATAACTGTTAGAAATAAGTCTATTTTTCCCTAGATGGTTCAACTTGAACTATATTCTATCTGCCATTGATGATTTTGGTAATATTTTAACTTACGTACAATTTATGAATCTCCATAATTTTCCAGTCCCATCAAAGGAATATAATACCTTGATGAAAGCCAATCCAGCAGGCTTAACCCAGTTAATTAAGAATCAGCTTAACTTCAGTAAAGGTAAGTGTTTATCCCGCTTACATTTGGTGTTTTGATAAATCGGAAATGCAACAACAGACGTATTCGCTAAATATTTCAAATGAAGAGGAAGATCACTCCAAGAGGTAAATCCCACTGGGGTTCCTTTATAACAAATGTAAACTGGAGAAAGGCCTGGCTATTGCCAAGTAAATGTTGTATATCCAACAAGGTTAAAGAGATTCATTATAAAATCCTTCATAAAATCGATCCTCTTAATTTGTCCATTTCTAAATATTCTGATGTTGAGGAGACTTGCTCGTTTTGTGGATTTGTTGAGGAAACAGCTGCCCATTTGTTTTGTGATTATAGCCAAAAAAAAATTGTGTTGACTTCAGTTCTTATGCTTTTAGCCTTAAAACTGTGATCCACACCTTCGTCCTCAAAGATGTTATTTTTTTATTATGAAAATCCAAAGCTATTATCTGCTGAATATGCTGTTAATTTCCTTATATTGAATGCAAAATTATTTATTCATAAGCAAAAATGGCTTAAATCTTCTGTCTTTTCCCCTTTTTCATGCTGAATTTGACTCTTGTTTCATCTCTTAGACTTATAAATAAAAAAGTGCAACATTTTTGATGCATTATGACAATTTAAAAAAAGAAAAAAGATAGGTTGTCATCTTATTTTTGTGCTTTTCTTTTCTTTTGTTGTTGTTTTTTTGTAGGAGATACAACAATGTCTCAATCCTTGTTCTTGTATGTAATTATAAGTTAGTTCCACAACAAAATAAAAAATGAAAAACCAACAGTGGTGGACTACATGCCTGTGTTCGTGCTGCAGAAGCTACTGAGTCTATTAGCTTGACTAAATGAAAATCTTAAGCTCTACTATAGTGAGCATCAAATGATTATGGAGGTTTATTAAACGCTCAATATGGTGGATCCTTCGCAGCCTACCCTATCCCAGAATTCATAGCGCGACGGGACTTTTATTCAAATAAAATAGCGGGTGATGGTTCTGTGTGTGAGATAATAGTGAGATTAAAGCAGACTTTCTTTACACAGTCACAATGAGTTTGACACTGTGATGTACTTCGGTCGTCTTAAAATGCACTATTATTTAAATTTTAAAAGTGAAAAAAATAAACAGTTAAAATGCAAACTAAATTTAAATTATATGAAAATATCACTAGAGGAAATAATTCATCAATTGATTTCTGCCCATAATGTTCCTTTGTTATAAGAAAATTAACTCAAATTAGTTGGTCAGAAGCTGAGCAGATGCAACAGGTAAAATGTGTCAATTTTACATTCCATTTGCATACTGTTTTTTTAAACTATACAGTAGGGAAGTATACATATTCACACACAAGGTACAGCCACCAAGTTTCATACATCTGTGAAAATTTCATTTTCCCTTTATTTAATTTTGTACAAGTAATTTATTCATTTATAAATAATTGGCCTTCTATGTATTGGCGGTAGGGATGGGAAGATTCACTCGGTGCATCGGCATAAAAAGTTAACGATGCGATACATCGGTTTAAAAAGTGTGCATCGGCTACAAGTCGGCCTTTGTATCGCGATGCATCGTTTCTAACATATGTTGCATCACGGTATAAAAATTCTCTATAATTACTAGTGGAGGGTATCAGGTTTATATTGGAAAGTGACCAATAATCTGTCACCAATATTTTATATGTAGATTGATTTCTTCTCTCTACTGTTATCAAGTGGTTGTTATCTCATTACTGCTGCTGCTGCATGAATATGACGCGTCACAACACCACAGAGACCCGAGGAAAAACTGGGATTAAAGTCCAAAACCTGACAAGAAATAACCTAACAAATCAATAGGGGCTAAAGCGGTTCCACTAACGACTAATTAAATTCACATTCCCTCACTAATTTGTGCACGCTTATTCTTAAGCAGACCTTAATGTCGATAATGGCTCAAATCGATCCACAATGGCAAACAGCGAATATCTGTGCTGTTTAATGCATTTGACAAGTTGTGTTTTCCTCAGTGCATAACTGACATGTCACAGGTATATTTTAAATGTTAGAAAGTCATGCAAATATATCCATTTTGCTGTCAGGAGGAGTGGGCGAGGCACGCGAGTGAACGAGCGCTGCTGCGCGCATGCACGCTAAATATAATAGCTAAAAAAAATGTTTGGGACAGAAGTGTCTTTGTAGAATTGAAACCTACATATAAGTGTTCTTGTTATGATTAGTGGACTATTGTAATAGGTGAATCAAATGTAAGCTAGTAGGCTACAGTATTTACTAAGCTCAAATGAGTTAATGTGTGTTTCTTATAGCAGTTAAAATGTAGTAATTCTTTATTATTCATTTTCATTTTTAATTCAGTGATTTTAACTTTTAATTTAGTTATTTAATGCTTTAAAGAGCAATTTTAGATTGTATGTTCTAATGTTTTGCTATCTGTTCTGCAAACTACAAAAGTTACAGCTGTCATAAAACCAGAGAAAAAGGCTGCATGGCTAGAAACTGTAAAAACATAAAAAAGTAAAGTGGTAATATCATTATGTTCCTATTGGCCAGTAGAAGAGCTTAGCTTAGCCTGACAGTTAGCCTACTTTAGACCAGGTTAGTTTCCAAGCATAAGTTGCCACAGTGACTAAGCTTGATCTAGGCCTATGTTAAATTTGCTTTATAGAACCAAATCATTTGACAATAAGTCAGACTGACTGAAATAAGCCTGGCTTATTTGGTTAACTTGTTTTATGAAACAGGCCTCGAGGCATTAAAAGTGATCATGTTTTCTCCAGTGCATCGAATCGCATTGTGTTGAATCGAATCGAAATCGAAATCGGACGATCTGTGTAGCTGCTTCATATGTATCTTTAATGTATCGTATAGTTGGCTATGCATCGAGATGTGTATCGTATCGGCCTCAGTCATGAGATGCACATCCCTAATCGGACTGGTAGTTGGCTGATGTTACATCGTTGTCTTGAACTGTTGTAAATTGTATAGAGGTTGTCTTGAAAACCTTGTAGAGAAACTGTTTATTGAATTCATGACTGAGTGTGTGAGACTTGGGCTTGATTTTGTGTTTAGAGGTTCTTTTTTTAAGGGATGTGCTACTGTTTCTAGAAAATGGCTTGGCATTTGGGGAAAAACAGTTGAAACTAGGGCTGCACGATAAATCGCATGCGATATTTAATGCGCATCTTGTCAGTAAAGCCTGTTCTGTAATCACCGGTAAATTATCCATCACGTGCGTGCTTTCACATGAGCAGCATTTAACTCACACAGAGCCGTTGTTCACTGACGAGCTGCGCATAAAATCGCGCGAATATGAACGTTGTTTTGCATGCGATTTATCGTGCAGCCCTAGTTGAAACAGAATGTTTTATTAAACATTCTCACCTGCATTGGTCAAATGTTGTTCTGTTGTTGTCAGTTTTTTTTTTCTGGCCCCATATTCTATTTTTTCTCTCCATGCTTTTAAATAAGATTGCCAGTGATCTTACGAATGATGTACGAACCACCTTCCCTTCAACAATGTTTTCATCATATTCATGAGTTCTCTCTGTTTCTTCCATACACAAGCAGGTGTGCTGAAGCAGGTTGGAAATAAACTTTTTTAGGCATGAGTCCAGTGAGCTAGGATGGCAGTAACCTCTGCCTAAACTAATTTCAAAAAATGGTGTGTGGTGTCCTAGTAAACAGATTCTACAGCAGAGGCACAGTGGACATGTTAACTAGCTGAAATGTAAATACAGCAGCATCAGAGGGTTAGTTCATCCAAAAATTAAAATTATGTGTCAGGTTATGACCGCGCTGCGTGTGCCAAACCTGTATGCGTTTCTTTCTACTGCTGAAAACAAAAGAAGATATTTTAAAGAATATCGGTAACCAGACAGTTGACGGTAGCCATTGATGCATAGTATCATTATTTTTTTTCGTACTATGGAATTTTTTGTTTTTTGTGTCAATAGCTCTTTCATAAAATGTGGTTACCGTATCTTCAGAGTACCTTCTTTTGTGTTTGGAACAACATGATGGTAGTAAGATAGGGCAATTTTCATTTTTGGGTGAACTATCAGGTTAAACTCAGGTGTTGTCGTGAAGGAGTGTATATTCAGGACACAGAGTGCATCTTAAATAGTGCAGGAGCATGCTATTGTGCACAGAGAGTACTGAAACTGACAGAACATTTCAAACAAATGATAAGAATAGAAAATGTAAATGCTCTGGTGGATTTTTCCTGTGAAGCAGGCTGATATTGACATCTGCAGTAAACTTCAAGATCATCAGCGAGAATCACCTCCTCTCCTACTGTCTTACATTTTCAAAATGAAATTACAATATCAGACAACACTGCAGATAGATTTGAGAGAATTTGTCTCAATGTTGGCATTAGATGCTCACCCTGAAATCACTGTAAAATATTTGAACTATTTGTTGAACGCAGATTTAAAGGGGTCCTATTATGCTTTTTCACTTTTTCAACTTTAGTTAGTCTGTAATGTTGCTGTTTGAGCATAAAAAAGATTTGCAAAGTTACAAAGTTCAAAGTCCACTTCAAAAGGAGATATTTTATTTAAGGGTCATATGATGCGATTTCAATTTTCCTTTTTCTTTGAATATACGGTTGCATTAAGAAGAGTCTATAAGTTGCATTTTAAAGTTACGAACTTTTATTCTCGCTGTAGTATGTTGCTGCCGCCATGTCGTGAAGACGCTGTGTGGTTCGTTGTGAAAGAGAAACTACGGTGTTGGTCTTCCAAAAGAGGACAATATCTGCTTTGTCATGCCTAGAGCTGATCCGTACTGGTTGCTGAGGAAATACATCAACTTCACGCTGTGGATCACCGGATCAGCTTTCACCGAGGACGAAGCGGAGTCCACAGCCCTCCATTTGGGTCGCTGGACATGGGGCATGCCGCATAAGACCGCGGTCTCTGCATCACCTCTAGCTGCCGGCCTCCCGCTCACTCAAGGCAGCCGTTGTGTGACGCGGGTGTTTCGTTGGCTTGTTGAAAAGCAAAAACTATAGAATTAGAAACAGTGATTAAGTTGTATTTACAACACTGTTCCAGAAAACTTCAACCCAAATATCAGATGTGTGCAGCACATTTATGGAGGACTGTGTCCTGATCCTGGGAGAGTAACTACAATACCGGCTGTTCTGACTCAAACACTGTAAGTACGTTTTTATAAATAAAGAATTTGCCACTGACGATTCAAAATCGAGTTTTGAGCAGTGTAGAGTAGCACTTGTTTGTAATTTCTCTGATCACAAACGCAGACATGGTTTTATGTCTACGCGGCGCGATGCAATGCAACGCAACGCGTAGAAACACAGTATAAGTCATTAAATCAGTAATTATGTCCCCACTGGAGCAACAAATACCTAGTTTATAATGGGTTTAAATATTTTTGTCTCGTCGCTCTGGCCGGACAAGGCATCAACAGTATGTGAGGGGCGTAACATTCCGTCACACGCTTGAGGTATTCGCGCATCACAACGCACTGGATAGCTGGCCAATCATAGCACACCTCGCTTTTTCAGAACGATGATCTTTGTAAAAATCGCCGCGTTTCAGAAACTTGGGGCATAGAGGAACAACAATAATGTACAGTTTGTTGAAAATAATGTGTTTTTTGAACCTTATACAGCATAAATGCATTTCCTTACACCAAATACACAAAAATAATGTTTATTTTTAGCAACGTCATATGACCCCTTTAACAGAAAAAAACTTTTTAAAAACTACAACGAACGACACGTTGGACTACAACACATATTTTCCGGGAATTGTGATATCACAAATACCGACGAATAGGACGAGACCTGGTTGAGCTGCACAATAGAGAAGGCAACGAGTGTTATCACTATGTCGGAGACATGCTAGCTTTCCGAAGGTAGACGAACTTAGAGTGGTTACAATCATCCAGGTTTAAATCGCGCTCAAATTTACTTGATTTTGACGCAATATTTACACTGAAGCTCGCAGGCGGCTATGGTAAGGGGCGTGACATTTCCCGAACAGACACCGAGTGCTGCCAATCACAACACACACTGGCCCAGCTAACCAATCACAAAACATTTAGTTTTTCAGAAGGCGGGCCTTCATTTGATAAAGGAACTATTCGAGTCGTTCATTCCAGACTGGGGAGAGAGGTGTTGTAAGAATGAGCATAATAGGAACCCATTGGTAAAGTCATTATTAGAGCACAGCTAGACCTCTTTTTTACTAAACTAGTTTACCTTTTTAGAGCAGATTATGTGATGCATCCTAGTTTGTTAAACAAATCAGATGTTCAGGCATGTTTATCAGTGCTACTGAGCACATCTCTTCCGTTTATCAGTGCTACTGAGCTGCATCCTGCTTTAATGCAAATCTACTTTGCTTTCACTCTTTCTTATATTCCTCCATGTTATATCTTACTGCTCAGTGTTTGAAACTTCGTATTAGCACTTCTTTTGTTTTCTTGTTGTTGTTTTCCTCATTTTTAAGTTGCTTTGGATAAAAGTGTCTGCTAAATTAATATAGGTAATTGCTACCCATCTTGTGGGTGTCAGAGCACTTTTATGAAAGCACACACATACAGTATGAGGATGTGTTGCATACTCTCCTATTAGATTTGGTTGGGAGGGACTTCATAGTATTTCAGCTGAACATTATTCAGCCAGACGCTCTCAGTTTTGTACAAGTATTGGTGGCTATGAATTATTTTAAAATGCAGAGTTGTATGCTATTTTAATTAACCGTATTATATCTTTATTTTTGATACTGTGTTGGAAATGTATGTGGGAATACATGCATGGTTTCACTTATATTTAGATGCAAGCACTTATTTTCCAAGAAAATGTCTTGTTTGAACAAGTATGGTGTCTTTATGTCTCCATGCATTCAGTCAAGAATGTGTGGTAATTTCCTGCATTGGCGCGATCATGCAGTGACCCATCTCGGGGGCAGTCAAATGTATATTTAACTTCATAATATGATTTTTATGGAAGCTTGTTTCCGCCACTGAATAAAAAAATTAAAAAGGTAATTGCGGCTTTTTATTTCACAATTATGATTTTTTTTTTTTACCTCAGAATTGCAAAATATAAACTCACAATTGCGCCTTATAAAATCAGAATTGTGAGATATAAACTTTCAATTCTGAGAAAAAAGTCAGAATTGCGTGATATGAACTCACAATTGCAAGTGAAAAAAGACAGAACTGTGAGATAAAGTAGCAGACACTTTTTTTTTTTTTAGTTAATCATGTGAGGAAATTCCTATAGATTCAGATACTTCAATATCATGATGTTTTTGCTTTAAAAGGGCAGATGATAGTAGTTAGAATTAAATTCAGCATGTAATGGCAGATGAGGTGACGTCCTGTAACAAGTTAGTTCTATTTTTGAACCTTTTTTCACTTGCCACATGAACAACATTAATGTTTTTGTTTTAGATATGCCAAATTTTAAAGGATATTTCACCCCATTTTGGTAACCAGAGCTTGTTTTCTCTCTTGACAGAACTTCTATGCCAACCATGATCCACCAAGAGACCTGCTGAAGAATAAGCAACTGCCTAACAGGACACTTTCTCTCCAGAGAAAGTGAAAGTAAAAACACATGATCACACGGATAGAATACAACTCATCAGGTGGCTTTGAACTTGACATATTGTCTTAGTCTCAATTTCAAAAACTGAATGACAGATGCTGTTTTTTTACTGGGAAGATCTTCACCTCTCTGTGAAATCATGAGGATTGTGGAAATGAATCATTAATGAAGAGGAGAAACACTAGCAAAGGTGTTTCGCAGAGTGAGCTGGAACGTGAGTATTCTTGATTCCATTGTTAACTTGTGGATGTTTGCTGAGGGAGAATCATTCAGAATAAAACTCCTGCTCCGTTTATTATTTACATGCAGAGACCCAGCTGGGCAGACAAAAGCAGTGTTTCCATTATGTGACTGATTTACCTTTTTAATTAGCTTGAAACAAAGAATGAATTTTGTTAATAACTGAATTAAAAAAGAAAAAATCTAAATGTGCTGACTCTTAAAAGAACAGGTTTTTAATACCCTTTGACAGAGAGGTGTTTTTGACAACTGCATTCATGCAATTATTATTTTATTTAACAGATCTTTGATACTAATTTACTTTTAAGAGGCATGCTGTTATACAACACATGATTTGTTTGAAAACCACAAACCATACTGTTTTCGACCTTCCCAAATATCTGTCAAAGTGAAACTTGACTACTGCATGCATTTAATGACATGTTCTGTTCAGTGAAAAAATACAGTTCTTCTCGTCGGTCGAAGCCTTAAATGAAGAAGGGAACATTATTGAGGATAATAACAACCATTTCTAAAGACAGGAACACACAGGTTTTTGCTCCCAGTCTACATTTTTCAGGTAAGAAAAATCAGTCCAAAAACAGCTATTCAGACGGGATTACTTAAAATAATTGAATTGCATTTTTAATTAAAAAAACATCTGATTTAAGATAGATTGTTAAGTAGACTGTATACAATTATTGATGATTTAGCTTAAAAAAAGTAAGTAACCTGGTTGCCTTAACATTTTAAAAACACAACAAAAGCGTTTAGTTTAATTAACAGAGACTCTAAATATTATGTTATCTGAACAACATTAATTATCTTAGTTGATTTGTCAAAAGAAAAACAGTTACAATAACAAAACATGAAAATAATTTTATGCATCTGTTAAACGAACAGTAAACAATTAAACGACTCTCACCAATGCTCTTTAAATCGATTGCGTTGTTTTCATTTTCTCATTCTCACTATCTGCTAAATTATTTACCTTGTTCATTGCATATAAACAATTACACTATGAAAGTCAAATTCTTTGGTTAGCTTAAATTACATAAATACATTCCTTCGTTGAAAACGTTTTGCTTTGATGATATTTCAGCAAGGGGTAAACTAGGTCGTAGCTCTAAAAAGTAAACACTGGCTATCTATCTGGTGAGGGGAATATGAGGAGAATAAGATATGTGGGTGTAAAACTGAAGCTGGTGATAGTTTGTCATTTATATAAGTTAGGCGCGCTATGACCAGGTAAGTTAGCCAGTTTGATTATAATTGAAGACCTGATGAGGCTAAATGAGGTAGGAAAGGAAATGCCGTATAGCCTCGCTATGAATGTTAATAACTTTATAGGGATAGTTCATTCCAAATATGAAAATTGATAGAGTGCCATGATTTACTAAGCCTCAAGCCATCCTATAGGTGTACATGCCTAACAAGTATGTACTTACATTTAAATTAATCATTTGATACAATGTATTTATTGTGTACATGTTTTTACATTGTGCTTATATGTACTTACATTGTACTGTTTTTAAATACCTGCATGCAATTAATTTGTGTAATGTAATAACATATTATGTTAATACAATTTTTTTACAATGCACCCATCGCATTGCTTCAGAAGGCCTTTATAAACCCCCTGGAGCTGTGTGGAGCACTTTTTATAATGCATGGATGCACTTTTTTGGGCTTCAAAATGCAGCGCCCCATTCACTGCCATTATAAAGCTTAGAAGAGCCAGGACATGTTTTAATGTAACTCAGATTGTGTACGTCTGAAAAAAATAGTCATATATACCTAAATGTCTTGAGAGTGAGTAAATGAGATGCTTTTCATTTTAGGGTGAACTAACCCTACAAGCTAAAAAATAGTAACTGTTATGTTTCTCTGCATTTATGTAAGCTGATTTTGATGATAAACAATTGTATTAGATGATTAAAAAGTGCTTTAAATAAATGTGACTTTATGAGTTCTGTCTGTTTTTAGGACGAATCAAAGTTTCTCCCCCATCTCAATCACCCACACATCGTCCAGCACAAGGAATTTATCAAAGGTTGATACAATTCTAAATTAATTCTGTTCATCTACATTAGCTGCACTCAGGACTAAATGAATTATTAAATATTAGTGTGTTTTTAAATTATTTTAAACTGTAATGAATCTGTTTTCAGATTCTGACTGTCTGTATCTTGTACTGGAGCACTGTGAAGGCGGAGATCTCGCTCAGAAAATCAAAAACAAAAAGGAGGAAAACGTTACATTTTCTGAGAATGAGGTATGATTGTAGATTGATGGTGAGGCTTAACCCATCAGCACAGGCATTATACATTTCAGAATCACTTACAAATACAAGCAAGTGTACTTGATTCATTTTGGAGCTGAAAAATGTTGGCTCTCCAGGAGCAGAAATCCATCTATACGTTAGCATGATTTATTAAACTAGAGCGGCATTGTCTGGCTTCAACCCTATTGAAACATCTGAAGCAGCTAATCTAGGTCATTAGGATTACTAGAAACTTCCAGACAGGTATGTTGGAGCGGGCTGGAGCAAATCTCTGTAGGGTGGTGACACTCCAAGAGCAGGATTGAGCAATTGTGATCTATAGGATCTTTTAAAGCAGCACAACCCTATATAATGACATGCATACATTCATCTTGAGATGTACATCTGATAACACCTGAGCAACCAGCTTCCCACATTTAAAACTGATGTTTCTCATAATATACAGAGCCTTGTGAAAGTATTCATACCCCATATGTTGGACACAGTTTAGTTTTTGCTCTGGTATGCACTTTCAGCTGTTAGACCTCTTATAGACAGGTGTGCGCCATTCCAAATCATTTTTAACCTCTTGCCCTCAATAGTAAATATTGCATTTTTAACTAAATAAATTTAGTAAATTCCCATTTTACTGAATTACAGATTCTGGACTGGATTGTGAAGGTCTGCATGGCTTTAAAGTACCTGCATGATCAACAGATCCTGCATAAAAACCTGCAACCCGAGGTACAGATTTAATTCAGTTCATCTATACACATCATCTAAATGGGAAGAAGGGAGCGCTGGAGCCGATAATTCAGCTAAAGTGCTAAAAATGCATCTAGCTTGGCTTTACACCTTTATTCTTATGTGTGAATTGTAAAGAAATAATATAAGCAGCAGCATACAATACACAGTGGTTAGGAGTGGTTGACAATTCCAGAAGAAATCAGGATGTAAAATAATACAATGGAAACATAAATACAGCAACTCACAAACACCTAGGGCTGTTTACTGCACCACCATGTTGAACTGAAAGCAGAAAACCTTTTATGTGTTTTGGCCGTTCATTTACACGACAACAGCATTTTGGGGGCCTGAAAATGCAAGATTTTGAAAGCTATGCCTCAACGGTCTCCATGTAGCGTAAACAACAAAAATGTGAATGATGTCATGCTTAGAGTTGGGTACCGTTCACATTTGAACCGGTACGGTACTGGTATCAGTACCTGAATTTCGGTGCCGGTACCCAACGGTACCTTTTTTCCGTACTTTATGCTCTGTGTAATTACAAATACATTTATTTCAGTGAAAAAATAAGTTCAAATGTCTCAATTTCAACATTTTGAACAATAGGGCCCTACAAAATTGTTCTTTTTTTCCAGAAATTCTTGTTTTAATTTTTCTGAAAATCAAATGAAGGCATTAAACATTTATTTTAAATCAAATGAAAATTAATCCCTTTTATTTTTTGGCAAACAAACTGAGGTTTACTGTTGAAATTAATACATGGAAGAAAAATTGTGTGAATATTCCTTTAAAACATTTTTTAATAGGCTAATAATTTTTTTTTTTCTACAATTAAGTGATTAATCTGGTTGCAATATTTATTTTATCATTTAATTGTTTTATTTAAATTTGATAGAAAATGGAATATTTAAAGATGTACATTATACTGTACAAAAGTAATACAAGAGAAAATATTTCTGTTACATGTTAAACTGCACTTTTATTTTGACAGGTTGCCATGAAGTTTCTGTGTGTATACAGTATGATGCTAGTTTTCTCAAATGAAACGGTAAAATTATCGCGAAGTGGCTCTCACAGCAGCTCTGGAGATTAAGTGTTTGCATTCATGCCGTCATATACTGAGACGCAGATGCCGGAAATCACCGCGAGCGTCACGCGTGCTTCAGTATTTGTGTAGTAAACAAAACTGCATTTCCGCCATTCATACATACAGAGGCAAGCGGAACATGCAGGATTCATATTTAAACCGTCTTTTTGCATTTTAATATTCACAGACACTAGTTCATATCGCGATTCGAATTAAGTGGCAGTGTCTACTTTTGATTTATTCTTCCAAAATTTGCCGAATTCCGTGGCATTCCGTGCTATAGAGTAAATTACGTTTTTATGAATGGGGGAAAAAAAAACTCCGCGATCTCGTCCGCGTTTTCTCAGAAACCATACGGCCCTAGAAATGTAACCACACATCAGAACATTTCGGCTTGCCCTGTGTGTTGTTTTAACGAGTTGCAGAGGTGACAACACGTCACAGGGTCTCTCTTTCTCTCTCTGTAGCGTATGCGCCCAGATGCGTTCTCAAGTACCGAAATTTGGCGTGAATCGGTACTCGGTAGTACCGACCCAATTTGTTCGGTACCCAACCCTAGTCATGCTCATGCCTATTACATTTCTGCGGGGTGTTTCTTGACTAAGTGGCGTCGCCAACTACTGGCCTGGCAGCAGAATACAGCATTTTTTGTCGTTTTCACAGATCCGTGTAAATGGAGATAATTTTAACAATGTTGTTTTCTGTTTTTAGTACATCACTGTCATCTAAACATACCCTCAGTAACATGGAGACAACAAAAATTCTGCAGTTTCAAGTTGCAAAAGTTTATCATAGGACTGTAAATGCAAGAAAGCCTGAGAATGAAACAGATAGTCAAATCATTGCTAGAAAATACTTTCACTCAATATCACCCTCTCCAAACTTACAAAACATATCTGTTTTCTCATGACAGAGTATATTCTTCACTACATTTGGAACCATCCGTCTTGGAGAGTTTGGAGTGGTCCAACAATGGTATTGTTTGTTCCTTTAATTCAAAACATAACTTTTGTTAGGAACTCTTCTATGCATAATACAAAACATACATATACAGTAGATGTGTGCTTTATGATCTGTATTCTGTACCATATGTTCCCTGTTTCTATCAGGTCCACTGAAGGACAAACAGCAGAAAATGAACCTTCTTCATATGTTGCACCTGAGATTTTGAATGACAAACCTTATGAGGAAAAAACGTAAAACATTTTCAAACTGCAATGATGACTGGCTATACATCATATGTTTCAAACTGAATACTAATGATATGCCGTTAATAACTTTCACAGTGAAATATGGAGGCTGGGATGTGTCATCTATGAGCTGTGCATGCTGAAATGTGCGGTGAGATTTTCCTTTCATCAGATTGAAAGAGTTTCTCAAGGTTAAAACTATTTAATATAATGTATTAAGAAATATCAATGCAGTCTCAAGTAAAAATGGCATCAGTTCATTAGTTAACCAGTTAAAAGGTTAGGAATCCGTGTAAATCTGTGTATCATTCGATCATTCGTTTTTTGATTTAATATTGAAAGTAGAAAAATTAGAAAACGGCTCCTTTTTCGTTTTTTTGTTTTTTTCCAAAAAACGAAAAATTTAAATTCAGCTTAAATTTTCGTTTTTCGTTCATGGGTGGAAAAATGAATCAACAGCTTGAATATTCGATTTCTACACGTGGGCGGGAATTAAACGCCCCTTTCTGCTGATTGGTCAGCCGAAGATCAAACCGTGCCGTCATCAGTTCTTCTGCAGTGTCACGCAGCAGAATAATAGTCCTCCACTGCTGCAGTTGTACGGATTCTTAATACATTTATTGCAACTACATTTAATCTTTTTTCATCAAACAAACAGGCTAATGAATAGCTCGACACAACTCTTACCGGGGCAGAGTCTAGACAGGGCTTTCTTCTGTGTAGATATAAATTCTATTCTTTGCATCAGCTGGGCATGGCAGGGTATGATATGACAGCTGTCATAGCCAACCCTGCTCACCCAGTAAGTCTGTTTGTTTAATTAAGAATTTAATTAATTTGTTTCAAAATAAATATTTTAAACAATAAGACAAAAAGGAAGGAATAATAAATTGGTTTGGGTATATATAGGCCTATGTTCACGCATGAACTGTCATTCTGACTGACAACCAGAGAACAACTGATATTAAATAACCTACTGTTATAGTTATATAATGTAATCTTGTGTTTTATTAAAATTTATTATAATTGATATCTCAAAAGGATATGCACTTGTGCGCAGCGTGAGCTGGCACGCAAGATTTTCATAAAATATAATAACTTGCCATTTCGTTTTTTTCTCACCAAACCCTCAGTATACCTTCAGAATGCTTGGAATATACGCCAAGAGATGCATATGATTATTTTACGACACATATGCATCCGCTTAAAAACAAAAGACAAAACCTAAAGTCACCATTCTCTGCCATTAAATTGACAAGCCCGAGCAGGACATTGCGATGTTGCAAAATTGCGATGGGTTAAATAAACTCCAAACAGTAAGAGACAGACGCGACAGTCAAGCGCAGACGCATTATGGAAGTGCACAGGAAATAAGCAGCAGTCATATTTAAAGCAGTTTAAATTAATACTGAGTACTGATTGATGTTCACTTGTATTTTTTTCCCCATCGAGGGGAAATAACATAATACTTTGTCATTTAGACAGCTATCATTTAGTCTGTTTGTTGCGAAAATATTAATTGATAAAATGGGTTATTAATCTGGACAACTGTACACAGCAGCAGAGGACTATTTTCTGCTGCGTGTACTGCAGTTCTTGTTTGTTCTCTTAAATTAGGGATTCAAAGGCATGACATTTTGTATTATTTATGAACGTAAAAGGTTGTTACCAAACAATGTTAAAAACTATAGTGGGGGTGTCCCATAAAGGGGAACATCATAACTGACAGACAGATCACTTAATTAATACTATATTCGCCTCCAATGGGGACAAAAAATCCAAGTGAACACCATCATGCACTCACACTATGTACATCTTAGCCAGCTACTGCTTACTCAGAGATGACTGCTGCCTATTTCCTGTGCAATTCAATACTGGTCTGCGCTTGACTGTCGTCGCGTCTGTCTGCTTATTGAGTTTAACCCATCGCAATTTATTGGAACCGTGTGAACTAGAGTGACTACTCACCTTAATGTTGCTCTAAAGGCTTATTACTTAATAACACAAAAATGTCCTGCTGGCCTTGCATTTAATGAGAGAATGGTGACGTTATTTTTTTTTTTTTTGAAGCGGATACATATCTGTCATAAAATAATCCTATGCATCTCGTGGCGTATATTCCAAGCATTCTGAAGGTATACTAAGGGTTTGGTGAGAAACAAACCGAAATGGCAAGTTATTATATTTTATGAAAATCTTGCGTTGCAGCTCACGCCGCGCACAAATGCATATCCTTTTGAGATATCAATTATAATCAATTTTAATAAAACACAAGACTACATTATATAACTCTAACAGTAGGCTCTTTCTATCTGTTTGTTCTCTGGTTGGTCAGTCAGAATGATACCAAAATATATACCCAAGACAATTTATTATTCTTTCATTTTTGTCTTAGTGTTTAAAATATTTATTTTGAAACAAATTAATTAATTAATTAATTAAACAAACCGACTTACTGGGTGAGCAGGGTAGGCTATGACAGCTGTCATATCATACCCTGCCATGCCCAGCTGATGCAGAGAATATAATTTATATCTACACAGAAGAAAGCCCTGTCTAGACTCTGCCCAGGTATGAGTTGTGTCGAGCTATTCATTAGCCTGTTTGTTTGATGAAAAAATATGGAATGTAGTTGCAATAACTGTGTTAAGAATCCATACAACTGCAGCACTGGACTATTATTCTGCTGTGTGATACTGCAGAAAAACTGATGATGGCACGGTTTGATCTTCATCTGACCATCAGCAGAAAGGGGCGTTTAATTCCCGCCCACGTGTTGAAATCGAATATTCTAGCTGTTTATTTATTTTTCCACCCATGAACGAAAAATGAAAATTTAAGCTGAATTCTCGTTTTTCGTTTTTTGAAAAAAAAAAAAAACGAAAGAGGAGCCGTTTTCTAATTTTCTACTTCACTCTTAAATCACAACATGCTCGATGCGACACTGATTGTTAGGTCACCCAAATTTAATTCTGTCCTACCCTCCTGTTTATTCCTACACCGTATGCTTAAAACCTTCATTCATCGTCACAGAACAAATTATATTTTTTGATCCGAGTGGTTTTCCTTCCCCGCCATAGAGACTCCAGTGCACTTATACAGTCAAGGTCCAGAACGTAGGGAAGACTCCATGTGACTCCAGTGCTTCAACCACAATTTTTATGAAGCGATGCAAGTGCTTTTTTTTCGCGAAAAATAAATAAATTTTTAAAAATGATATCCAAGGCATGTTCATATGAAACCAAACATCCTGGCTGCTCTCACTCTATCTCTATTTGTACTGCTTTACAAATGTGTTTGCTTAATTGTTTTGTCTCAGTGGGAATACCGCTCGACTTTTTTTGTTTGAGCTGTTGATAGATTAAAGATTTTAACAACTGATTCCTAATTTGTGTCCCCATGTAGTTTCCTGCAATACTCACAGTTGAGACTGTTAAAAAGATACTCACATCCTCCCATGAAGCTCTTCCTGCGACCTTCTCCGAGGATCTTCGTCAGCTGGTAACAGACACACTTCAGACCGATCCGGCGAATCGCCCGTCTGTCAGCGAGATCTTGACCAGACCTTTTATCATTAATTATCTTCGTGAAAATGTGAGTTACCTTATTAAAATATTTAATTGTTCAGAGAATTTGCTTTAAAAAGTATACATTGGCACTGGTTTTAAACACAAAAATTTGATTTGATGAAATGTGCCTTTTTTTCAGAACATGCAAACTATTAAGACACTTTATAGGATGCTACAGGAACTGAGAGCCCTGGCTGATGATTTGGAAAGAGTCCATTTCAACACAACTGTAGGCAGTCTCACAGGAGGTGTCATAGGACTGGCTGGAGGAATCACATCTGTAGTTGGACTTATTCTCTCTCCGTTCACACTCGGAGCGTCTCTGATAGTAACAGGGGTGGGAATCGGTACGGCAGTAGCTGGAGGAGTAACAGCTGGAGCCAGCAACATAACAAACATGGTTAACCAGCAAACAAACCGGCAAAAGATCAAAATGCTCATAAAAGAGTTCCAAGAAAAAATCACCTCCACAGTTTGCTGCATCCAAAACATCCAAATAGCCGTGGAAACTATAGTAAGACAGTTTTCCACAAGTGATGAGTTGTTTTCCAATGCACAACCTGGTGCAAATGCTGGAGCTCGACTTGGACGAGGACTGGGAGGCATTCCGGAGATTCTCCGTGTAATTGAAGTCGTAAATGTTGGGAAGGTTGCAGCTCAGGCTGCGAGAGCCGTTCGTGTGGCTGAAGCAGCTACTGGAGTCTTGTCTGCACTTTTTGTAGCTGTTGATGTCTTCTTTGTTTTTCTCGACTCTAGAGAAATCCACAACATCCGCCAAGATTACGCTTTAAGAGAGAGTCAACGAGAATCAGAATCCACCAGCAACCAAAGCGCTGGGTCGACGGACCAGACGTCAAATAACAGCGACACAACAAACCTGCTGCCTTCAAACATTCAACAGGCAGAAGAGCTGAAGTCTGAGACCATGAAATTTGTGACCAAAATAAAGGAGACGACAGAGGAGCTTCAGAAGATTCTGGATACGCTACAAGATGCACTGCACCCAAACTCTGAGCTGCCAAACACTGACAACAAAAATTGTTAGTAAAGTTTCCAGTCATAGATTTATTGTAGTCGTAGCAAAGGTTAGGTGATGAATGTGTATTTACTCTGGATTTATCTAAATCAATATTGCTAGTTTCAATAATGCTCAGAAACATTTTGAGAAACAATAAAGTAAGCTTGCTGCACTTCCATTTAATAATCTTAAGAATGTATGTTGGGACTCCTTTATTTCCTTGATGTTTTAGAAATCAGAAAACATAAGCATAAAATATGTTCCTGTTTTTTCTGTATAGCCGTGGCTGCTTTATTGTAATTTTCCTTCACTTGCACAGAAATAAATATATCAGAAATCCAAATATTTATTTTTCTTTTGATTTAATTATTTTAACAGACCTATTATTTGAGAATAAACAAACCAAAAAAAGAAAAAAAAGAAAAGAAAACCGGACGCAAACCATTCATAAATGCACACACAGTGGACTGCGCACATGTCTCTAGTGCGATCTAGTGGGCACTGGTTTTCTGTGGCTCAGCTGTGTGTGGATCGCGAGCTGTTTGTGTGTCAAAATTCAAATGAATCAAATAGAATCGACTCAGAAGCATGTCATGATGCAGCGTGCCACTGGAATCCTAATGTCAACATTCTTCCTTGCTGCATGTGCTAATCTGATACACTAATGCAAAATAAATCATCTGTATTCACAAATATGTTTCTATTTGTACCAAGTGCTGCACATTCATGCTAATTCTGAATTTCACAGATACAAGTTTGGTTGTGTATAGTAAGATACATTTGCAACATTTGAGTTCATGGATAATTGTGCATGCATTCGTTAGTAAATTTGAGACTAATTTCATCCAATAACGAGGACCCCAAAGAGGCTGTCGCGATGCATGTCCGCAAAATGCTACCGAGGGAGTTGTCACGAAAAAAGTATACAAAATGGGTAATAATGTACACCAACAATCACTGTGTGTCTTGTGGATATGTATGGTAAAACATAACGTCGCCTCGAGAGCTTAAACCCGCTTTGTGCACGCAGGCAGAGCAATCAGGGTTGCCAGGTTTTCACAACAAAAACCACCCAATTGCTATTCAAAACTAGCCCAATCACGTTTCGAGGGGGATCCACTAAAAACCGGTAAAATCGCATGTCCTGGTGGTGTAAATCTACTGCTTTTGGGGTGGGTTTTTTTTTTTTTTCCCCTGGTGAAATTAGCATGTTAGGGGATAAATATCATGTTATTGGGGTCGCCTAAACCCGCGACAAAGGAAAATACCCAGGCAATGTTATCAAGTTTCCATCTGCAGAAAACCGCAGACTTGGCACATCACTGAGTGCACTGGCTGCCATTTTTGGGAGGGGTACATTAATTGACCTTGAGCTTAATTCCGTGTGACATTAATTACCTGTACAATGCGCATTATATAGTCTGCTAATCAGATCACTTACATTACTTAATTAAAGATAAAACTACTTATCGACGTGTGCTATATCCCAGGGCACAGATGAGAGAAAAGTGCTTTACAAATCGAGTCTCTACAAGGACACCTTATGCCTGTCAATGATCAATGTCTTTTATTTATTTATTTATTTTTATTATGATCAATACTCATTAATAGTTTATAGTAAAGTACAAACAAAGTGCATAATAAAACAAATTGGAAGAAAACCCTATCAAAATGTAACTTCTGTCATTTGACAAACTATTTGTTATAATAAGCTATAAACATGCGATGTAGTACCATAATAATAATAACTTAACACTAATAATAATTACACATGGTACCAATCTTGAAGAAGCGTTTACATCGTATCTTTTTAAAGGAAATAAAATATATTGCTTTCTTAAAAGAGCCTATACGTTTCAGTAGGACTATGAGATGACATTTATGGTAAGGCAAAACGCCAAAACACCTCAAACAATCCTCCTCCACACATACACCTTCCTCACGATTTAGATATTTTTTTTGTTATAACATACGTTTAAGTATTTAGGTTTACAACCGCTTCTGCAACATGATGGAGGACTGGGATTTTCTTTCTTTTTTTAAATTCTGCATTTATGTATAATGTTATTGCTAGTATATATATATATATATGTGAACTAAAACAACACAAATAATGAGAATATTTAAACCTGCTAGCCATTGCGTCCCTTTTGAACATATAAAATAGTCGACTTTATGTGGTTGTAATTTGTGAATTCTTTGGAATATAGGCATTATTTTTTGTTCCAGTGTGAAATAGAAGTATTATCAATCAAGAATTGGTTGTTATATAAATGCAAAATAAATAAAATAATGGAAATGGCGACATAATACTTGTTTGCAACACATTTTTATAATGAACTGTACTTTATTTCTCATTTTGGAATAGATAGATCATCCACCATATAATGATATCGCAACAAACGTTCAAAAGTTCCCAAATGTGAGGTTATGATAATGAACTAAGATGACAATACCCTTGCCATTTCTGATTAGGCGAGATACCAAGCAAGGCCCACAGGTGACACACCCTCCTCCATTAACTCTATATTGCATTTTTGTAACACCCCATTAAAGGCGCAGTAAGTGATTTTTGCTATTTGATATTTGAAAGCACCAAAACAAACACGCCCACACCCCAACAGTACCGCCCCTATTTTGATAACTGCGCCCCACATGTGCGTACACAACCCTGGCAGCGACGATGGTGGAATCTGCTATGCCTGCTGGCCGCAGCATATTCAAGCAAAAGTCAACACAGATTAGTTGTGCGAAAAAGCAAAATCAATGTAACTCACCTATCAAGAAGAAACAAAAGCAACCTCAGCGTCCAATTCCCTTCTCGCTCCTTGAGTTTCTCCACCGCTGGAAACTGCTCCGATATTTACGCGATCCTACCTCTTGCCTGATCGTAACCCTTCGTTTTTATGTTTTGTTTCTCTGATATTTTCCTCTTTTTTTTAATCTGTCATCTCTCTCTATCTATAGTCGATCTGCTAATATCCGTCCTGTGCACTCACTGAGTGCTGTCTTCTCCCTATCATCACTAGACACGCCGTACTCTGCTCACTTGGCATGCAGAGGTTTGTTTCGGACCCGTCAGACACTGTATCAAAGTGTTTTTCAAATTATTGCACTTTAGGTTCTCTGTCCAATTCAGCTAGTTTAGCAAATAGTTATCAAATATGAAACTTTGAGTCTTAGATCTGTCATAATGATACATTGATTTGTCAAAGAGTACAGTTGAATTTAATTATAAAATCTGTTCTATAACATCACTTTGATAGCAGTAACCCTTCCAGCTAATAAAGGCACCAGAAAATAAAATGTTTTCATTGCCTAAAGTTGAACGATAAAATAGAGCCTGTATAAAAAGAAAGTAAGATGACACAATTCTACCTCCCAGACAGTTAGCCAGTCAAAAAAACATTTCTATTTACCACACACTTCTGCATCCCGTGTCTCTCACAGATCTCTCAGTTACTTGAACATGATGATGCCCCCGTCTTCTACATGCTTGATAGAGATACATTTCTGCTTTCTGGAATTGCACCCTCAGTAAATCCGTTTCAACGTCTTCTAGCACGTCTGTACATCTGGCTGCAGCGAAATCAATGTTAGTGAACTGACCCTCAGCACAATTAAACATGTTCATACTGAATATCAAGACTCGCTCCCCCCCGGTATCCAGGTCTCTCACAGGGTTTTCCTTCAGTATCTCAATCTCGTGGAGTTTTTCTGCTCTACTTGTTTGAAGAGTGGTTATATTCAACAATAAAGTAATCCTTAAGTGTATGTAATACTTGTGTGGTTGAACTAATTATACCTATTTTATTGATTAACACTATTGCCGAATGGTTATTATCTACTTGCCCAAACAAATGCTTGAAATATAAAATAATTGCCTATGTTTTGCTCATAAAACCAACAACTGTTTACACAACTACACATTTTTATTTTTATATTCATTTATTTTTTATTTCACATTTAATAAAACTGTTCTTCATATATATAATAGTAAAGATATAAACATACTGAAGATAAGGATTGTTGGCAACTAAATATATAATATGGTGTTCTGGTATAAAGAAATTAATAGTATTCTTACCATATGATACTGATGTGGTACCTCAGTACACACAAACATCATTCTGTTGAAAACAGTAATTGGAACTATATTGGCAAGGACTAGTAAAACTACCTCATTATACATGTTAAGATTCTTACATTTGATGTAACCATAATAATGATACAATACATCAATTGCATACGTACTATCGATATAATGTAATCCTTTCATAGATGACCGCTTGTAACTACTACTTCTAATATCATAATACAACTTCAGTTTGCTACATTTGTTAATTTTCCGTGTTGCTATTTTTTTACTGCTGTGTATCATCATGATGTAGAGCCTCCATTTGCACCTTTCTGTGTACTATTGTTTTTGCACATACGTTCAACAATTGCAACATTCACATATAAGTAGATGTCGTACATAGTCTATAGTTCCTATTTTACATAGCTCACATTCCTACTTCTGCTACAAGCGTTTTATATTATGTTTTGTGTATGTATGCATGTGGTGTGTGTGTGTGTGTTTTTATTTTTACATAGTTTAGCACTGTCTTGGTCTTCACTGTGAACAGCAAAGGAATAACTTGTTTTCCTCACTGTGCATATGACAATAAACACCTTGAATTTGAATTTGAATATGCCTCTCAGTTGTGTGCTGTCATCTGGGCCATATACCTCAATACAAACAGTCATCCAAATGAAAATTCTCTCCAATTCTAAAGCAAAACATATATAGTGAATGTCTGGCCCATATGTGCTCAAACATGCCATATCTAGGCCAAATGAGACCGCTATCAGCCACATTTGGCCCAAAAGTTCTTGCTATCTGGGACATCATCTGCTATTTTCCGTAACTGGTTTTCTGTTGTTGACAGTTTTTGCACAATATAAAAATCTGCAATATTCACACATATCCTACTTCAGCTGGTTTCAATCGTGTGCTCGAGTGTCGCTACAAAGATCTTCGCTCTGCTTTGTGCTTTTCTTCTTGATGGGGCTTTGCCTTCAATTCAAGCGGTAAATGATTACCTTTTACTGAATCTCAGAGAACCAAAGTTACACTTTCTGATCATAAACAGCTTTGTAATGACAAAAATGAAATGCTAGCATTGGTTATAAATGATAAAAGTATATAGTTTTGTTAAATATCCATGAATAACTTGATCTGCATCAACTTCGATCCACATCATAGACAGGATCGTTTCAGCATCCTCAGGTTAATTAGTTTATTCCAATACTAGACAAACTATTTTTCAGTTTATTTCGTCAAACGTTCAGTTTATCCAGTAGGATCTTGTTTGATCCTGTTAGGAATGTGTTAATATTTGTGATTTTGACTAAAATGTCTCTCACAGAATTACAAGTCTGGCTTCATAAATTATCATTTGAGAATGTTTTGTTGAGACTCTGCTTCAACCCACCTCAATGTTTTTATTTGCTCTCCTATCCTTCGTTTTTATTAGTGACTACAAGTGTCCCTATTTAATAATCAGTTTCAATCTGTTGTCAGATGTTTTCCGAACATCTTTCGGCTCCATGATTCAGAAAGCAGGTGAGTGAATCAAACTGAGAGAAATAGAGACTTAAACTGAATCACATCAACATTATGATTTCATTTGAGACTCTGTGAATCTGAATCTGTCAGGGATCCTGAATCTGGTGTCCAAATGACGCTCAGCTCTGATGAATCTGATTCACTGAATCAATCTGTGTTGAGAAGCTCAGAGTGAACTGAAACTCCCTTCATCATGACGTTCAGCACTGAGTTTGAGTAAATATGAGAAGTGATGAGATGATCCTGATCATCATCTGGACATGGAACCGTTTATCTGCTCAGATTCAGATTTCAGTCTTCAAGTTGGTCTCAACGAATCAGAAGAATCCAGTTGATCTTGTGTTCAGATCAGTGAAACATCTCTACCCTCTTTAACTCTCAATGTTTCAGCTCATTCACACAGTTTTAAAGTATTTATTAATGATTTCACTGTGAATTAATTCAGCTTTTAATTCTTGCAGACGAGACTCGTTAGTTGATAATGGTTCTGTATTCTGTGTAAATATAATGAAGCTGCTGAAAGTAAAATGTGCTAAATGCTGTGATTTTAAACCATTATTATTCTGAAATCTGATGAAATGATGTAAGGTTGAAAGGTTGAGAAGGATGTTTAACATGTCTCCAGCAGGATCTCAGATCTTCTGCTCTAAAACCCAGTGATCTGCTTGTATAGTCAGCACTGCAGAAGCGAGCTGTCTGTGTAGGGAGGGAACAGAGCTAGTGATTCCTGTCAGGTGAATAATAAGTACAATCTGTGATCAGTGAAGTTATAAAGAGTTTAATTAGGCTATTAAGTATCTGATCTGTTTCTGACTCTGTAATGTCTTTAATGGAGGTTCTTACTTGCTGAGTGTCGGCTAGGTGGCGCCAGATATCCATTATTGGATTATTATTAGTGAGCATGAATAGCCTGGTAATGTTTCTCTGCTTGTGTCTGATGTTTTGTGCTTTATATCGTGTGTCTCGTGTTCAGTGAGCTGTGACTGTAAACACTGATATGAGTTTATTCACAGTCCTGCTCTATTCCTTCAGTTCAGATCAATGCTTCATGTGGTACATTTAAGGAAATGATCTCATTTTTGCTTTAAGCTATGACAAAAAAAGACTTTATCTCACCAATCACATTTGTCAGGATCAGAAAAGAAAGGAATCGGACGTCTACGGGATCACGAGATTATATTTCCTGTAAAAAATGTGCTTTATGCACATATGGTACTTCTTGTATAGTGTAAACCATTATAAATATAGACTATATTGAGTTTTCATGTTTTTATTTGCTTTCATCTTCATGGGCTCGTTGTGATCAGATTCAGTGAAAATGGCGACCAGACCTGAAACACTTCCTGCCAAACAACCAAAATGATGCCCCTTACTTAGGCCTTGCGCTTGTGAGCAGCCCCTTACAACATTGAGCTCTGATTGGCCAATAATGGCTTTTATTTAGTTCGTAAATTATTAAACCTAGAGAATTTTTATATTTTGTTTGCATGATAAGTTTTACATAATACACAACATTATTAATCTAAACGGGATGGTAAGGGGGATGGAGGTTCAATTCAAGCCTGCTTGTTCACAGTAGACCTTGAAGAAGTGACAGATACAAGTAAAACAAACAAAGTACACCACACAGCGACATGTACACAAGGATAGAAAGAGTACTCGTTACAATGAAGAAAAGGAAAAGGGAAATTAAGGTGAAGTTGAAGAGGGAACCTTTAATTAATTGTTTTAAAATATTTTTCTTTTTGTATACTTGGCATAAAGAAGATCAGTCACTCAACCAAAGTGCATTACAACAGAGAGATAAATGACATGGTGAAAGATGACTGAATGAATAATCATCAGACTTTTGGACCTGTTTTGCCCCAGTAGTCCTTCCTGTGTTTCCTTATTTGATCAAGTTCCTGTCCTCGTTTAGTTTGATTACGTTCCATTGATGTCACCTGTGTTCCCCTGATTGCCCCTGTTTAAAAGTCCTAGTCTGTTCAGTTTGTGTTTGTCAGGTCTACAGTGTATACGTGTGTCTACCTCCCTGTTCCCTATTTGGAGTTACCCCCTGTTGGATTAAAACCAACCCCCCCACACCCCCCCCCCCCCCGCCCCCCGGGTTAAGATCTGTCTGGTGCGGTAACAACAATCTGGAGCTGAACACGCTCAAAACTGTGGAGATGATCGTGGACTTCAGGAGAAACCCCCCTGCACTCGCCCCACTCACCATCATGGACAGCACTATGACTGCAGTGGAGTCATTCAGATTCATGGGCACCACAATCTCTCAGGACCTAAAGTGGGACACTCACATAGACTCCATTACTAAAAAGGCCCAGCAGAGGCTGTATTTTCTTCGCCAGCTGAGGAAGTTCAACCTTCCACTGGAGCTGCTGAAACAGTTCTACTCTGTTATCATTGAGTCTGTCCTGTGTTCATTCATAACTGTCTGGTTTGGTTCAGCTACCAAAACAGACATCAGAAGACTACAACGGACAGTCAGGACTGCTGAGAGGATCATTGGTTCCGTCCCGCCCTGCCAACGCTCATCGTTCTGAAAAGTGAGGTGTTCTCTGATTGGCCAGCTATTCTCAGTGCATTGTGATTGGCCGAATAACCTCAGCGGGTGACGGAAATGTTACGCCCCTACCATCCTGTGATGATGCCCGGCCGGCCGGAGCGTACCATAAAACCATGTCTGCATTTGTGATCAGAGAAATTAAAACAAAAAGTGCTACTCTACACTGCTCAAAATTCGCGTTTGAGTCGTCAGTGGCAAATCCTTTAAATAAAAACTTACTTACATGAGTCAGAACAGCCGGCATTGTAGTCTACACTACAAGATCAGGAAACAGTCCTCCATAAAAATGTGCTGCACACATCGATAACTTTTGGGTTGAAGTGTTTTGGAACAGTGTTGTAAATACAACTTACCACTGATTTCTAGTCGTGTCCTCTTTTGAAGCCAAACAGTAGTTTTCGCTTTCACATAGAACAGCGTCACACACCGTGGCCTTGATGAGCTGAGGTGGAAACTGCTTGAGATGAATTGAAAAATTTACCTTGAAAAAAATTGAAATCGCACATATAAACAGCCCTTAATCTTTTTTTTGTGTTTTTCTTAGTACACACATAACTGAAAATACGTTAATGCTTTAAAAAAATAGTCCTTTGACTAGTCTTTAATGGGTTAGTAAACAAATCAACACAGACTATCCAACATTCTTCAAAAGTAATATATATACAGTGGTACGGAAAGTATTCAGACCCCCTTAAATTTTTCTCTTTGTTATATTGCAGCCATTTGTTTAAACTCATTTAAGTTATTTTTTCCTCATTAATGTACACACAGCACCCCATATTGACAGAAAAACACAGAATTGTTGACATTTTTGCAGATTTATTAAAAAAGAAAAACTGAAATATCACATGGTCCTAAGTATTCAGACCCTTTGCTCCGTATTTAGTAGAAGCACCCTTTTGATCTAAATACAGCCATGAGTCTTTTTGGGAAAAGATGCAACAAGTTTTTCACACCTGGTTTTGGGGATCCTCTGCCATTCCTCCTTGCAGATCCTCTCCAGTTCTGTAGTTCTGTCAGGTTGGATGGTAAACGTTTTTGGACAGCCATTTTTAGGTCTCTCCAGGGATGCTCAATTGGGTTTAAGTCAGGGCTCTGGCTGGGCCATTCAAGAACAGTCACAGAGTTGTTGTGAAGCCACTTTTTTAGCTGTGTGCTTAGGGTCATTGTCTTGTTGGAAGGTAAACCTTCGGCCCAGTCTGAGGTCCTGAGCACTCTGGAGAAGGTTTCGTCCAGGATATCCCTGTACTTGGCCGCATTCCTCTCTCCCTCGATGTGCAACGAACAGTCGTCCTTCCTGCATGACAAACACCCCACAGCATGATGCTGCCACCACCATGGTTCACTGTTGGGACTGTATTGGACAGTTGATGAGCAGTGCCTGGTTTTCTCCATACATACTGCTTAGAATTAAGGCCAAAAGTTCTATCTTGGTCTCATCAGACCAGCGAACTTATTTCTCCACCATCCTGGAGTCCTTCAGGTGTTTTTTTAGCAAACTCTATGCGGGCTTTCATGTGTCTTGCACTGAGAGAGGCTTCCGTCGGGCCACTCTTCCATAAAGCCCCGACTGGTGGAGGGCTGCAGTGATGGTTGACTTTCTACAACTTTCTCCATCTCCCGACTGCATCTCTGGAGCTCAGCCACAGTGATCTTGGGTTCTTCTTTACCTCTCTCACCAAAGCTCTTCTCCCCCTATAGCTCAGTTTGGCTGGACGGCCAGGTCTAAGAAGGGTTCTGGTCGTCCCAAACGTCTTCCATTTAAGGATTATGGAGGCCCCTGTGCTCTTAGGAACCTTAAGTGCGCAGCAAAGAAAAAAAAAAAAAAATTTTTTTGTAAAATCTGTGCCATCCTGTCCTTGACATTCTGTCTCTGAGCTCTTCAGGCAGTTCCTTTGACCTCATGATTCTTATTTGCTCTGACATGCACAGTGAGCTGTAAGGTCTTATATAGACAAATGCGTGGCTTTCCTAATCAAGTCCAATCAAAATAATCAAACACAGCTGGACTCAAATAAATGTGTAGAACCATCTCAAGGATGATCAAAGAAATGGACAGCACCTGAGTTAAATATATGAGTGTTACAGCAAAGTGTCTGAATACTTAGGACCATTTGATATTTCAGGTTTTCTTTTTTAATATATCTTTAAAAATGTCAACAATTCTGTGTTTTTGTCAATGTGGGGTGCTGTGTGTACATTAAAGAGGGAAAAAAATTAACTTAAATGATTTTAGCAAATGGCTTCAATATAACAAATAGTGAAAAATTTAAGGGGGTCTGAATACTTTCCGTACCCACTGTATATAGTTGTTCACCTTTCCTCCAATTGTGATGAGGAAATATACCCTTCAATTCCAGTTCCCTCGAGTCTTGCACGTTTAACACCCATTTATCTAAACTGTAACTGTATATAACTGTAACTTGTTTTGGTCAACAGCTAACAGCGACAGAGTGAGCGGCCGCCGAAGCACCTCTCAAATATTGCCCGTTCCTGCAGTTCCCGTGAGGAGACGTAGACGCATGTCCACCACTGGCCAAAGTGCTGGAGGAGAGGACAGACAGTGATCCAGCACTACATCCTCACGATCACCTCCAGATCCGAGCTGGAAGGTCGACAGATGAGGGAGTGAGATGTGAGTGCCAGTGATGCTCATTCTTCTCTTCTGTACAGCCGTTCATATGTGAACACATTAATGCATCCTCCGTATCTATTGCATTGTGGGAAGTGGGACGCCAGTAGCGGTCAAGCTCACTCTTCCTCCTCTGTGAACAGTCCCTTCCCTCACACATCATAAGAGAAGTGCAAGAAAGCGGTTTCCACACTCCATGTATTATATGAATGTTATTCCATTGGATTTCACGAGAAGACGACAGACAAAGGAGTGGCGTAACTGCTCACTCTCCTTCTCTGCATTCGCTCAACTATTCAATATGGGAACATAATGAGGATACTGATGCTGCCTCCAAAGCTTGAGCACTGGAGAGGACGACAGATGAAAGAGTGGCACGTGAGTGGCGTAATTGCCCAATAAAGTGGGTTTCATTACATTACTTGCTCACCACGGCACTGGCCAGCTGTTGTTTTGCTTTTTAATAGAAATAAAAACCACACTGGCTCAACACACACAGAGCAGTGATCATCTCTGAACCAGTTTAGACTGATGGGTGTGAATCTGATGTCACTTCCTCTTCTTTCTGCTGCATGACATTAAACCCTATCGTAACATTAGCATCGTTTCAGCCTGTTTAATAAACTGAAGTTAAACCCAGTTTTAACTGAATCAATCAAACAATTTACACCTACTAACATTCATTTGAATTCAATTTATTTTAAAGTTAATCTACAGTATTTGAGCACATTACTTTAACTTCCACAAGCCCTCCTTTCTATTACGGTCACTGTTTTTATATATAAAATGTATATATTATGTTTGGCACACATTAGTTTTTCAAATATCAAATATATGAGGGCTGATTAGGGCTTAAAGCAGTGAAATGATGAATAAATTAACCAAAAACATGATCTGAAGGGGAATCGCTTTAAAACTTGCTGCATACAAAGAATGTATCAATAAAACGAATTCTGGAAGAATATTTTCAATGAGTCTGTTTCTGTGTCCCAGGTTACAGAGGTATTATAGACTGTTGTTATGTTGTAATGTTCAGATGCCTGAACCCAGATGCTGGATATCTAATGATTATATACTTATATATATATATATTAGTGGGGCAAGTGACATAAGCTCAATCTGATTGCTGATACCATGCACAGCTTCCATTGGTCCTTTGTGTCTGGTAGGGGCGGGCTTAGCCAGAAATTAGATGAGCATCAGACTTTGCCTGTATAGTGTTTACTGTAGTCTTATATTGTATTAACACAGTGTGTCTGATGTGAGCAAGTATCTTTATACTAGGGCTGTCAATCGATTACAATTTTTTTCCTTTTTCTGTGATTAATCGCACACTTCATGAAATTAAGAATAGACCATTTATCTTGTTTCAAATGTTATTTTGTCATCATTTGCTATATCCAGCCAAGTAAACCAAAAGATTGAAGGGTGATACTCAAAAATCTGTATTTTCTGCAAGCTTTTTTCAAGATAAATTTAGATGTCTTTCTAAAAAAGGACACTTAGAAACTCCAAAATGTCACCAAAGAACCAAATGATATAAGGAGCCCATATAAGCACATATAAAAGAAAAAAAAATCTGAATTTTATAGTATGTGTACAGTGCAACAGCAAATAAACCAATCGCTTGCTGACTGCATATACTGTATATACAGGACACGGATCCATTCAGTATAACTAAACACAGCAACATACACACGACAAATCAAAACTATCCTGAATGTGTGTGGAAACAACGTAAACGTAAACTGTCTGTGCATAAATACAATGTGAGATCAGTGCGTCAAGAGCGCTCATACACGCATTATTATAACGGACTCATGCATGCTTACTGTACGACTCCTGTACACCACCGCAATCGTCTTTACCTTGATTGCAGTCTTCATCCATCAAAACTTTACTAGCGAGACTGGTTATCCAGTCGAGAAAGCGTAGTTTGCGTCTCATCTGGCCATACAGCGGTGGGATGTGTTGAAATCTGTTCAGTCTGTACTTCACACAGCGTGTGTGTCGTGTGAGGGCTCGCGCTCTTCAGAGACAATCACAGAATATGACAGAGCTCGTGTTTTAAAGCCAAACACACTGGATTTAATAATTCACTGAAAACGCAACGCGAGTCTCTGTTCTCTCTGCAATCTCTGATGTAATAAGCCTGGTTTACTTAATATTAGCGCTGTTTTGGACAGATTGTTTGAATGCATTCGCTTACTGGATCATTGGACTGAAAACTTTCCCAGAGTTTAGCGACTTAAAATGATCTGATCGCAAGCAGAGAAGAAAAATTGGATTAAATGGTTAGAATAGAAATTGTGCTTCAGTAAATTGTTAATTGTGTTAAATTATTTTTATGCACTAAGGATTGTAAAATTAATCGCATGCGTTAACGATGACAGCACTAACATACTTAAAACCATTTCACTTGTTATTAAGGTTTGCTCATTTCCTGGTAGGCACGTGCAGAAGGGGGGCTTTGGGGGCTGCCCTTTTTCAAAATTATTCAAAAGTGCCCCTCTCAGACAAACAGCAATGATATTGTGTTCAATAAAACAAAATGTATTTGAATTATAATTAACATCACAATGAGTACAAAACAGTAATTAATCTCTCAAAAGTCGGAAGATTCCTCTTTTTTTTTTACATATCTGTCAATCTGAGGCGTTGCTATGGTTTCGAGCGTTTTGCTTGACTGACTGATATTCCACAGTCTGTTCAGAAACCTTCTTTCAGTGAGTGGGTCGCCGGAAGGAAAAAATAAACTAAACCATATTTTAAACTTTTTTTCATCAATAATCAAAGCTAGTGTGTCGATTTAATTATTTTAGAATATTACATAATTCATCATTGCCCGTTTGTCATGTAAAATACACCAACCAATCATGATCTGGCACAAGAAGTTCAAATTTCATTGGACAATAATGAGAAGTGGAGCGGCCATTTTCCGTTTTATTCATAAATCAGTTGAAAATTGCGTGGACAGACGAGCTTACATTTGTAGAGCGATCTGGATCTGCGGTTTGTCTCGTTTTATAAATAAAATGAAATCGCTGAGAAATTGGATGCTAAATGACTACAAAAGCACTGCACAAAACTGCAGCGCCAAAAGTCGTAATAAGCAGTGTTCAATTCACTTATATTTATGTATGGTATACCGTTTACTATTTCATGAAACTATCAGAGTTAATGAAGCTAAGTGCCACCTACAGGCTGATTATGTGAAGTGTAGGCGTGCGAAATGGTGACGTGAAAGGACTTTATTATATTACCATTTTTGATAATTATGCAGAATTATGAATGCACACAAGCTTCATGTTATTTTGACAAAAAAATACGAAAAAAAAACCTGTATTTAAAAGTATAAATTAAATTGTACGAAATTAAAATAAGTTTTCTATTTTAATATACTTTAAAATATCATTTATTTCTGTGATGCAAATCTGAATTTTCAGCATCATTACTCAAGTCTTCAGTGTCACATGATCTTCAGAAATCATTCTAATTCGCTGATTTATTATCAATGTTGGAAAGAGTTGTGCTGCTTTTTTATTTTTATTTTTTTTTGTAACCTGTGATACTTTTGAGGTTCATGAGAAATGAAAAGTTAAATAAGTACAGCGTTATTCAAAATAGAGATGATGTTTCTAACACTATCAGGCTTATATCACTGTTTCTATCAATTTACAAATCTTGGTGAAATAAAAAACAATTTCTTTAAAAAAAAATAAATACTGACCAAGCTTGAACGGTTAGTGTATATTGTGACAAAAGTTATATTTAAAGAAATAAAGTTCAGTTGTTGTTCTTTTTATTTATCAAAGAATCCTGAAAAGTATCACAGGTTCCAAACATTGATAATAAGTCAGCATTGCATAAAATTTTATTTTAAAGTATATTAAAATTTTGATCAAATAAATGCAGGCTTGATGGCCTGCAAAAATATATAATAGTAATTTATCCGAAACTTTTGAACTATAATTTTCTTTACATTGGCATTTCATTTTAAATTTGAGCCGCTGCCCCTGAGCAACTCTCTGCACGTCACTGTTCCCTGGATCATTTATTTGGTTTATTTCTGTTGTCGCTGTGATGATTGTAATAGTGAGTACACTGTAAATGCTCTGAGTATGTTTACATGCAAGTGTAGTTGTTCTGCAATAAAAAAGACAAACGTCGTGAATTTTTTAATATGGGAAAAATTACATGGACACAAGTCATATTTTTAATATTAAATATTCTCATCCATAAATCTGAAAATAAACCCAATATTATCCAGTTAAGAATAAAATGGCTTTATATTGAAACAATGCAAGAAGGACCGCCGTCAAGCCGTATGTGCTGCAGAATGTGATGTAGGTGGAAAGACAATCATTCATATAATAAGTAAGGATTTAATATGATATTTTATGTATTCAGTACAGTATGGAGCACTGGAAATGATCCTTCAAAACTGTGTGCAAATATCCATAAAATTAATTGAGATAAAGATAAATCTTGCTGTAATCTGGCCTGTTATTTGTAGAGTATTTTATACTAATATTGTATTAATCTCTATTTCCTCTCACTATCTTCCTCCCTGCAAAATAATTCAACACAAAAGCATTTACTGAGCTCTCAGATTATTAAAGATCAATGTGCATCATCTGAAAAACTCACCAGCTCTTCTTGCACAGAGGATCTGAAGAAGAATCACAGTAGGAGCAGCAAACACTGCAGTCTTAAGAATGATCAAAATCTCTGCAGGAAAGATGGACAGATGAACAGAATCAAGACTTTCTAAATGAAATCAAAGGTATAAAATGATGATCAGTTCTTGACAAAGCACTGCAGATTGACTGTTTCAGCATGAATGAACTCTCGTACCTCTGAATAATGATCCAGCAGAACTACAGACTTCAGTTTCTGCTGGATCTGTGATCATATACTGTATGTTACTTCAGTTCAAACATAATGAACATAGAAACAAAACATCTTAATACTTAAGCTTCACATCACAAAAATTATAAATATGTACCAGACCTGTGTGAACTATATTAATAAATGAAAATGTCTCAGTTATGTAACCTCAGTTCCCTGAATAGGGAACGAGAGGCTGTGTCACTGGCGCTATGGGAATCACCCACGGGTGGGACGACTGACTGAACTCTTATACCATCACACCAATTCACTGGCTAGTTTCACTTTGCACCACCTCTGAAGAATAAATCACTTATGCCTCAAGAGTGTACACGCGCCATATCACCTCAGAGTTTCCATTATGAAGGAA
The DNA here is from genome assembly GCA_018155175.1 of Sinocyclocheilus anophthalmus. Lineage (NCBI taxonomy): Eukaryota > Metazoa > Chordata > Actinopteri > Cypriniformes > Cyprinidae > Sinocyclocheilus > Sinocyclocheilus anophthalmus. The sequence continues at coordinate 48,436 of JADLZN010011574.1, forward strand.
GCACTAAAAGTTGAAGAAAAGTAAGAGAATGGCCAGCAATGCAGCATCTCATTCCCTATTCAGTGAACCAGGGTTACACACATTACAAAGATGTTCCCGTTCATAGGTTCACTTCTACTCTGCGTTGCTGATGCTATGAAAACAGCATACCTTCATGCCTTCTGTCAACATAAGACTTCAAAGCCCTCACTGGGAAGAGACCACGAGGCTGCACATCACTCTCAGACTCCAAAAGCACTAGATGAGAGTGAAATGTGGTTGAAGGAAACTGAGGGACAAGGCCTAGGTCATAGTAAGACCTTAACCAGGTCAGGGGGCAAAGTGCATACAATAAGGGCTGATTGACAGAGCCTGCAGATCTCTGATCCTCCTTAGAGAGGATAAGGCCACCAATAGGACCGTCTTGAGAGCCAGAGGCAATGCTGATGGCCTCAAACCGATGGCCTGCCAAACCTACCAAGACAATTGATAAGTCCCAAGAAGGGATTTGTATAGGGCGAAAAGGCCTAAGCTGTCTCCCTGTAAAAACCAAGAAACCAGGATGCCAACGAGGCTAAATCCCTAAACCCTTGATCCACTACTGGGACGACCTTATGTGAAGCAGGCTCCACTGAACCACAGGAGACATTGCGGCCATAAGACCCAATCTACAGCATAAACCTGTGTGAACTAGTTGCCCTGGTTTGAACTGACTCAAACAGTCCTGAAGAGTCGAAACACAGGCATGTCCACGTGGTGCAGGACTCTAAATCCACTCCTAGAAGAGTCGCCTGCTGACTCGGCAACAATACACTCTTCTTCTACTCGTATTCCAAGACTCCTCAAATGATCGAGAAGCATGTCTCATGAGGGTCTGAGGAGGCCATGGCGGAGCAGGGAGCTCGGGGAGCCATGATGGAGCAGACAGTTCAGGTGTCACGGATCAGCCAGGCTCAGCCACCTCCTAATCACAGCGAACACCTTCACGTGAATACTGATCACACGCACCTGTCACAAATCAACAATCACCCTCAGCTCCCATACAAAAGCACACACCTCACTTCACTCCAGTGTCCGATCTCGTTCATACGAAGTGGACTCTCTATGCTATCCGTGAGATACATTGAAAGATGTGTAAATGCAGAGCACTAATTGATGATGGAGTCACCAGACTTGGCCACATGCACGTCACGACAGTTAGCTACTAAAAAAAAAAAGCTGTAGTGTGTTTGCTCTGAGTATGACTACAAACTTCTTTACTTTACTTTTACTGTAGTATTTTGCTAGTCAGCTTCTGACACAATGTCACTGTACTCAAAGTGTTCAGTCAGCATCAGTGTAATAATGTCTCTCGCACTCTTTTGAGCTCAGAACTACACAGCAAATAAACGGTTGTCTCGAAATGTGATAGGAAACAGTTGTTGATCCCCTGTACCCAATCTCTTAATGTTTTCAGAAAGGAATCAATTATATCTAGAGACTGATTTAAGAAGAAAACAGTATCTGAGAGCCGCTGTAAAGCACTGGTGTGAGGAAGACACTGATGATGTACCTTTAGTTACGTGTGTGTTTGTAGTCGAGGGATCCTGAGAGTTTGTGCTGTGGACTGGAGTCACTGCTGTCGCTGAATCAGCTTGAGCTGTGAAAGATCAATATTAGTTCAGCTTAGATTATGACAACTCTAGATTATGACGATCATATTTTAATCACACAAGATAACTTTAGCATTAGTATTATAATTGCACATCTAACAGAGACTCATCCATAACTGACTGATGAGATGTTTTCTGACCTGAACTCTTGACAGTGTATGTGACTGAGCTCTTGACTTGATCTCTCTGAGTAACAATGCATCTCCACTCTCTGTTGTGATCTTCATTCAGGAGTGTTGTATTCAGAGTGATGATACAGTGATGTGATGAGAATAATATCTGATATCTGGAGTCTGATCTCGCCAGTTTAACACCAGCCTGATTCACCCAGAACAGCTCAATTCCCTCAGAACGGATCCAATCATCACAATAGTCTCCAGCATATGAATGCAACTGACAGAAGAGAGTCACAGAGGGGCCTGCACTGATCTCAGTCTGTGAGGATGAGGAGGAGGATGAAGAGACTGAAACACTGTGTGTAGAGTTTAGAGAAATGGAGCCATAGTTTCAAAATCTGTGTGTAAGCATTTGTAAAAAACTGTAAAGATCAGCAGAATTTAGCAGATATGCAGTCAATTTAGCTACTTTTTTTTATTATTCTGTAGTGTGTTTGCTCTTTGAGTATGAATACAAAATTCTTTACTTTACTTTTACTGTAGTATTTTGCTAGTCAGCTTCTGACACAATGTAACTGTACATACAAAACTATAACTATAACTACTGGGACTATAACTATAACCATAACCTGAGGAAACACAAGACTCTGACACGACAGCCGTTGTATAAATAGTATGTGAGATTAAAATAAGTGTGTCCCAAAGCATAGTATGCTGAAAAGAGTATACCAGAAGTCCCCGGATGGTCTACTATTTCAGGTCAATTTTTGAAGTGTGGATCCGTGCACACTCTAATGGCTAATATTACCCACAATCCATGTGCTCTGACGAATGATTCGGTTGAGAACTACAAAAGCATTAAAAAAACTACAAAACTACAAAAGGGCGGGATGTGCAACACCCAATGGTAAGGAGAGGTTTAGATAAGGGCGTTGAAAAGAATGAAAATTATGTCATTAATTACTCACCCTCAAGTCGTTCCAAATCCGTAAGACCTCCGTTCATCTTTGGAGCACAAATTAAGATATTTTTGATGGAATCTTAAGTGTTTTCTGACCCTCCATAGACAGCAAGGATCCTTACACGATCAACGTCCAGAAACATAGCAAGGAGATCAGCAAAATAATCCATGTGACATCAGCGTTTCAACCATAATTTTACGAAGCTACGAGAATACTTTTTTGTGCAAAGGAAACAAAAATAACGACTTTATTCAACAATTCGTCTCCTCCGCGTCACCCTAGTGCCATTTTGGAGAATATCCACTGAACATGTAATTTCCTACACCTTCTGCCTTATTTTATTTATTCTCAGGTTAGGTAAAGTAAATCAAATCTGTCCTATCTCACAAGCATCTGAGTTCATACTTACAAACCAGGTCATAGAAGACTTCTCCGTGGTCTGTTCTTAGCTGTAAATCAATGCCAGGGGAGGCAGACGTGTGTTATAGAAATACAAGTCAGTTTATTATCAAAATTAGTAAGTAAACAGTACAAATATTCTACAACTACTGTATATAAGTATTAAATAAAGTATAAATCTGAAAAAGTTCTTTGCTCAAGGCAATATCAGCGATGGTTCTGGTGCCGGAGAGCTCTTCAGGTCTCGAAGCAGCATCTGATTCATCATCACTTCAGTCTTTTATAGACAGCAGATGGATCCTAATGTCTTCTGATATCATGCTGGAAATCCCCTCAGAAGTTGTTTATAAAAGGCCTTGCATCTTCTCATTTTTCTTCTTCAGGATTCTTTGCTCTGCTGTATTTTACGCTTCGTCTGAAACACACCAGCTGAGGTAATGCCCACCTTCTTTTTTCTTCAACGCTCTTGCTAACACACGTGTCATCTCTAGCTGTGCTCTTGCTTATACATGTTACAAACATTTTCTTAATAAATGCAATTTCTTAAAACAATAAGTGTGGTGTTTTACTTAAACCACTTTCTTAATAAAACAAATACAATATTATGTGTGGCGTCTTTCTTAATAAACCACTTTCTTAAGAAATCACTTCCAGTAAGATGTGCATTTGGTTGCAATACAAAGGTATTACATAAGAAGTAAAGGCATACTTGCAATAGGACAATTACTTAATTTCCTCTACAACATGCAGCAGTTACATATTTGCCTGTTTGAGGCCTTCCCAGAAAATAAACTAAATAATACACCCTTAGACATAATATATTAACTAAATACATTAAACAATGAGGCAGGGTATTCTTATGCATCTTACACAACACACCTCAGTACTCTTCACTCTTCTTAGCACTGCCTGTATCATCTGGGCTGCAGAGAAATCAATGTTAGTGACTGAACATAGCACAATTAAACATGTTCAGACTGAATATCCAGAGACTGCTCCCCCAGTGTAGCCAGGTTTCTCCCAAGGGTTTTCCTTCAGTATCTCCATCTCGTGGAGTTTTTCTGTCTCTACTTGTTGAAGAAGTTGTTATGTAAAAAATAATGTAATTTCAATTGCATGTAATAATTGTGGTTGACTAATTATAACCTATTTTATGATTAAGCTATTGTATGATGGTTATTACATTAAGTGCACAAACAACATGCTTGAAATATAAAATTAATGCCTATGTTTTGCATAAAAAACAAACTGGTGACACAACCCTAACAAGTTTTATTTTATTTTATTTTTTTAAATTAAGAAACTGTTCTTAATAGTAAAGATCTAAACATAACTGATGATAATGATTGTTGCAACATAATATATAATATGTTCTATAAAATTAATATTAATTGTACACACTGATAATAATGTGGTACGATATATAACACAACAACATTTTTAATGAATTAATTTTCATGCCAAGTACACACAAACATCATTAATGTGAAACACGTGATTGGGAACTATATTGGAAGTATAAAATACCTCATATAATGTAAGTTCTTACATTTGATAAATCGTGAATACACAACACAGATGAAAAATAACAAACGTACATCCCACAATGTACATCCCACAAAGTCATGTTTGGTGTAATGTAGTGTGTCACCATTTTGTTTCAGACTGAATTGGCAGAGTGAGTAACATCTTAAATTTCAGTTTGTCTATCATTCTGTCAAAGTCTTTGTATTTTGTATAGCTTCAGAAGAATACCAGTGGAGTCTTTTAAGTTCTGATTATAGTTATATAGTTAAGTTATATACTTAACTAATACAGATGGGGAAAATTATCTTTATATTTTTGCTTGCACTTATCTTAAAGTTGCTTTGTTTTTTTTAATAAAGATGTCAGGTAATTGCTAATGCTAAGTTTGTAGTGGTTGAAAGTTGTCTTACTATGATTCATAAAAATAAGCTGTCCATAAATGTTGCTTAATTGTGAGTTAAATTTCTCTCATTTTGTGTTTTGTCTTCAGGAACAATAATGGCATCAGTCATTCAAGCTATGATCCTGGCAGATCTACTACTATCTGAAAAGAAGACTCAGCAGATTTTTTTCAAGACACAAGGTAGGACACATGTCAGGACAACTTTATATTTACGTGGCAACATTTTAACATTTTAGCTGAGATCAGCAGAAATGACTGAATAGTTGAACATAGTTGAACCACTAAAAAATTGTAATTCTTTCATGGTTTACTCAACCTCATGTTGTTCCAAACCATTTTGAACGAGATTGGATTCATCTTCAGCCAATTTGTTTTTATTTTTGATAATTCTTTCATCATTTTTGCCTTTCCATTGTTACAGTCTAGGCAGTCTGTATTTTCAAGCTTCAAAAAGTCTTTAGTTTAGGCTTTGACACATAATAAAAAAAAAACCTCAGCTCAAGCTTCTCAGTTAATTCTGTGTCAACCGCGATTCCTCGATTTCTAAAAAATAAAATCCTGGAAAATTATTAAATTCGAATTAATCTATAAAATATGAAAAATCGCCCAGCCCTACTATTAAGCCTTTCTTACATAAATAATAGTTTAGCAAACTAATTTTGCATTGCAAATATGAAAACATTTGTATTTGTGCTCAATGAGAGATGTACGTTTCATTTTATGTTCATTTTAAGTAAATTCATTTTTGGTTAGACATTTATTTGTAATTTATAGTAAGTGCCATTATAATTTGTGTTTTAATTTGTAATTGTGTTAATACCTCTGCATTGTAGTTTTATAGCTACATATATATTTCTGTTATTTATCTTGTTTCTGAATACCGGTCAAATTTAAAGGATTAACTAACAACTTATGTGTAACTTGTTTTTTCCCTCTCAATGCCATTTTGACAATGCCGTTTTTTTAAATCCATGCAGCAATTTTTTTAAAGAAAAACATTATAAATTAGTCTTTAACAATTTATCTGATGTGTTAATTGTGATAATTCTTACTGTCAATGTCAGCATCCCTACCCAGACACCTACTATAACTTACCTATTAATCTTACCTGTTTTATCTCTGAGTTTCCTTCCCTGCCTGAGGTCATGTGACAGTTTATCAGCTAATCACATGTAACAAGGCAACTTTTGCCATTTAATAACTTTATTGATAACTTCTAAATGTTAACTATATTTGAAGGTATTTTTCCGGTTTCAAATTGGTATAAAATGGAAATTGCAATTAACTTAACACTGTGTGAGCAGAGGGTTACTTACCAAAAAAATGGTATTAATAGAGGATTTGGGGAATACATTGGGTTTTAAAATCTCTGCATCTAAGACTAAATATATGATATTTGGTTTTAAAAGAAATATACCTACTTTAGGGCTGTCTATGTATGGGACCCCATTGGAGAAAGTAAAGGTTTTTAAATTTTGGGGTGTTTGGTTTGAAGAGCGTATGACATGGAATGTTCATGTAAATAAAATTGTTTTAAAGTGTGAAAAAGTGTTGATTGCTTTGAGAAGTCTGGCTGGATGTGAGTGGGGAGCTAATAGGGAGACAGTGTTGCTAATTTTTCAGGCCACGATCAGATCTGTTATGGACTACGGGTGCTTTGTAAATGGGTCTGCCTCTAAAACGGTTTTGGCTAGATTAGATGTGGTGCAGGCAAGAGCTTTGAAGCTCTGTGGTGGGCTTTTAGAACTTACCATGTTACAGCTTTGCTAATGAAATGGGAGAAATATATAGTTCAGTCAGGAAACTCTAGATGGGGCATTCTGACGGGGTGTTAACGTAACGATGATATTCAGAGAGTAAATGACTAGAAACAGCTGATTGGTTCATGCTGCATATGCAGCCAATGAGCTTACTGCCCTGCATTTATATGGCTGGCTAGCATTCACTTGAGATTCCTGCAGCGTGCTTTCAGAGTTCTCTGAAACCCTCCACCTTCCCCAGCTCCACCTGTATAGATCTGCTACTGAGTTATTTTATATGTTATTTGTGCAGCAGCAGCATGTCTTAAATACTCACGGCACTGTATCACCATATGCATTGGCAGTTGCAAGTTCCTGTATTTGCTTGCAGCAGCAGCAATAATCTACAACTACAGCAATAACCAACAGCAGCAGCAGCAATTCAGCAGTGTAGCAGATCTGTTCCACCAAGACTAAATACATTAACATTTTCATATCCATTACTATGCTAAAATGTTCCGAGAGTTGTCATGATTGAAATGCCCTTATGGTTAAGACGCATTGAGTTGGGGTTACAATACTGGGTAAAACTCAGTGGGTGTAATCATACCTTCCCATCAAGGTGTCTGTTACAAGAGCTTGTCGAAAGGAATACATATAATATTTTATTTGTTAAGATACATCAGTGGGCAAAGAAGAAGGGTTTAGATAAAGGTGGTATTGTAGAGCATGTAAAGTAGTTACCTATGCCCTATTGGGTGTTACCTGAATTGGAAATTGAGTTTGGTTTTCTTCAGGAAAAATATAAGAGGGAGGTGACACCAAGAATAGTGGAATATCTTAACTCAATTAGCGGGAATAGTATGATTGTTTTCTCAGATGGATCCAGAGATTTGGGTTGTATGTGGAGAAACTAGAGTTGAAGATTGGTCGACGCATTTCAAATGGAAGTTCTGTTTTAACTACAGAATTAATGGCAATTATATTGGCTTTATGGTGGATTGAGGAAGCTAAACCTAAATAAGTTATTATCTGTTCTGATTCTGCAGCTACTTTGAAAACTTTAAGAGTAGGGACATCTAAAGCTCATCCTGACATTGTAAATGATATATTAAGTGAAATCTTTAGAATCGGATGTGCTAGTGAGATTTTTGTTCCTGGGCATGCTGGGGTGAGAGGGAATGAACAGGTGGATCACATTGCAAAGGAGATCTTAAAAAGAGAAGTATATATATCCATATATCAATGGGGAGAGTGGAATTGAGGGAAATAATTAAAGCGGGATTAATAAAAGAATAGCAGAGGGGGTGGAGAAAGGAAATTAGAGGTAGGCACTACTTTTCTATACAACCTGACGTGAGGAATAGATGGTATTTTTAGTAATTTTAAAGGTGATATTGGAAGGGCATTATTTGCTGATGACGGGGCAATTTGGAAAAGAGGACGTAATATTGCATGTGTGTCTCAAAAATTACAAAAAGTAAAGTGGAGGTATGGGCAAATAATTGGAGTTTCAGATTATCTGTGGCTAAAACAAGTTATGTTTCACAAAAGGGAAAAATGTTCCAACGGTTAAGTTGAAGTTGTACAAACAGGAGCTGGAGCAAGTCTCAGTAGTTAAATATCTCGGTGTTTGGATGGAATCTAGATTGACATTTGCAATGCACATTAAGAAACTGATTAAGAAATGTAAAACAGGAGTAAATATCTTACGATGTCTATCTGGGTAGAATGGGGAGCTTGTAGATTGTCATTGAAAATAATTTATTGTACATTAATCAGACCAAGTTTAGATTATGGAAGTATTATTTACGGATTTGCATCTAAAACCACACTCAAAAAGATTGAAACTGTACAGAATCAAGCTCTTAGAATATGTTGTGGTGCGTTCTAAACATCTCCCATTGCAGCCATGCAGGTAGAAGTTGGGGAAGCTCCTTTATTCCTTCGTAGGTATAAATTAAGAATTAATTATTGGGTTAATCTAAAAGGACATAAAGAGAGTCATCCAGTAAAGGGTGTGATTGAAGAATGCTGGGAGCATGGAAACACAAATATTAAAAGCTTTGGATGGATTGCTAAAAGAGAAGCACAAGTTGTTGGTATTGCAGACTGTGATTTTAGCCCTACTGTGATATTATCCAGTATACCACCGTGGATTTTTCCTATGCCAATAGTCGATTTTCAAATACAAATAAAAATTAAGAATGAGAAAGAAACCCCTAAGAACATTATTGCACAGCAGTATTTAGATCAGACTTATCCATCGTGGTTACATATTTATACTGATGGTTCTAAAGACCCTATCTCTGGCAGAACAGCTGCTGCAGTATTTATTCCACAGTTTCAAACTAGTATAAGAAAAGAATAACTGATCATGTATCCGTGTATACAGCAGAATTGATTGCCATGGTGGTAGCACTCCAGTGGGTAGAAGATGTAAAACCAAGATTAGTAGTAATATGTTCTGACTCTTATGCAGCAATATTGAGCCTTGCAAGTGGAGTAAAAACATCAAGGCAAGACATTATTTATGAGATTCTTGCAAGTTTATTAAGAATAAGTAATATAAGCTTAATAACATTTTTGTGGGTTCCTGCTCATGTGGGAGTGGAGGCTAATGAAGTGGTTGATAAGCTTGCTAAGCAAGCTCTTATACACTCAGAAATAGATATTCAAGTGACTCTTAGCAAAAATGAGGTTAAAGGGAAAATTAAAGAATTCATAAACAAAAATGGCAAGAAGTATGGAACTGTGATAGCAAGGGCAGACAAATGTACAGTATTCAGCAGCAAGTAGGAAATGGAATAAGTGTTTTTAGGAATAGGAAAGAAGATACAATTATTTCTCGCATCCGAATAGGGCATACTAGATTAAATCACTCTCTGTTTAATATAGGAAAACATGAAACAGGTCAATGTATTTTTTGTAATCAGGCAGAAACAATAGAGCACGTTTTAATAAAATGTATAAAATATGGAAAAGAAAGGTTAAAACTCATTGAGGAAGTAAGAAACATGTGTGTTGAATTATTTAATTTGTCAAATCTCTTGAAAGAGCATGCAGAACAAGGTAAAATATATGGTGCTATTGTTAAATACATTAAAGAAATAGGATTAGTCAGGAGAATTTAGGAATGTGTGGGTTTTTGTATTTATTTTTTATGGGTTTGATATATTTTTTGTATTTAATTTTTTTATATAAAATATAGATAAATATAAATATGTATATATTAGTTGCATATTAGTGCTCCACACTCCAGTCCAGTTGGTGGCGGTAAATGCACCAGAAGTTGGTTTGCCATCCGCCATAAAACGTTATTAGAAGAAGAAGAAGAAGAAGAAGAGGGCGTTTCACATCCTCCCGATCAAAAGTGAAAGTAAAAAATAAAAATAAAACTCGTTTTTATTCGTTTTGTTTTCTTCCCCTGACAAAACACTCGATGGATTTCCTATAAAGAGTGTGATCTATTAATGTCTTGTTTTTATTTTGTTTTCTAAGAAGCCTTATATTGGATCTGTGACCTGGTAACGTTACACAGAGTTTTGTTCCGCAAACTCGGGTAAGAGCTGTGTTCACATGGACTGTTTGTTGTTGTCAAATATTATTCCAATACGTTATGTGAGATGTTGTTGCAGTTTTTATCTGCATTCTTTAAGTAAACGTGTCTGTTGTCCGAGTCAGGAAACCTTAGAATGGCGTGTTTTCTATCGTAAACTGAAGGACTATACCCTTAAGGGTAACACTTTATAATAACTTTCATAAATAAATCATTAACGAACATTATATAATGCTCAACAGATCATTAGTTAATATTTATTCAAAGAGTTAAATGAGTAGATAATGTTCAAACAAATCATGCTAACAAGTGATAAGTTAAAATGCTAACACTGTCATCCAACTTCACAATTCATTTGATCAACACTTATTGCCACGTCCTTCAAATTTAACAGATGTTATCAAATGATTAAAAGCTTGTGTTAATGCACAACACTTCTGCTGTTATTGAGGTGTGATACGGGTAAGGTTAGGGACAGGTTTGGTGGTATGATTAGGGGTCAGAAGTACAGGGGATACTATAAGGGAACAAGTATATATTGTTTTTGATCAATTAACAGGTATTTTTCTTTTAAAAGAATACTTTGTTTTCCCTGTTTATTATGAGTCAATGAATAGCTATCTGTTTACCTGATATCTGAAGAGTGGTATCCTAATGTGAGTGTTGAGACAATATATATATATAAAAAAGCACCAAAATTACAATCTGTTATGTCTTTAGCCAGCATATTTACTAAACCTCACCAGCATCCTTTTACCAACCTTCGCTTACATTAGCTGAACGTCCAGTGTCCATAAAGATACTAAATGATTAGCATTTTATAAACATTTGCAAATGATGAATAATTTCCACTTTAGGTTGGCTACTGCAAAAACATGAACAAATAATTAATAGATTATTTTTAAGATGTGTAAATAGAGGTCTACACAACAGACAAAGACCAATAAATGAAGATCCTAATTATGAACTGAAAGTTTACTGACATTTCTAAGCATTTCATTTTACATTAAATAAGCATATGTTAATCATTATTAATGTAATGTTTAGTAAGTTCATTAGTAACATTAACAAGAACATTCTCTCATATTTCTAGCTATGTGAATATATAACTAATGATCTGTTAAGCATTATAAAATGTTTGTTAATTATTTATAAATGAAATTTATTATAAAGTGTTACCCTTGAAAAAAAAAGTGGCTATTTAAAGAGCTCAGTTTTTGCCTGATTTTACCCATAACCATTTGTTTTGTTTGTATAAATTGGTTCAGTGATGTTAAATAATGTTACATTTATTTTATTTTATTTTCAGTGAAGGAGAAGCACATTCGCGTCGTTCACGGTAGGCCTGAAGTTTAGGAATTAAGGCCAAATGCAAGGATCAAGATTTCTCCGGGTTCCTCATTTTGGGTAAATATACAACAGGAAGGTTTTGAGTCTCAGTTTGAGATTCTGCTAATTTCAGAACTGCTTGATTCATGTGCTTTGAAAAGTAAACAGTTGTAATAATAGCATAACAAATAATGAACAATATTTCACTGTAATTAAGTGTATGATTGACATACAGTAGCTTATGCTTGTCAGTCTCAGGCCTAAAACATTACTTCTCAAGCAGGTTTAAATGGCTTAAAATGGAGTAACCACTATACTATCACTATATCCACATAATAGGAACTGCATTTCTTTTAATTGCTTGCCTTATGCATAGGGTTGCAAAGGAGTGGAACATTTCTGGAAACTTTCCATGGGAAGTTTGGAAATATTCCAAGTTTGAAACTTACCAGGAATTTATGGGAATTGATGGGAATTAATTGGACATTTGGGGAAATTTATAAAACTATATACAAACATAAATATAAACATTTTGTTTGATCATAGGCTCAAATACAATACTATCTAAATCTAATACTAATACAAATTTTATTTTTTTTGTGATGCTTTTTTCAGGATTTATTGATGAATGAAACTAGGGCTGCACGATTAATTGCATGCCATTATCGTGTGCATCTCGTCAGTAAAGCCGGTTCTGTGATTAGTAGTAAATCTCCATCACCTGCTTTCAGAGGGAGCAGCATTTAATACCCTACCATATGAGCCAGATGATCGCCTCGATTATGAATGCGCTATGCCGAGTTTGTCAGTGATTATGGCTCGGTGCATTAATTCCGCGCATCATAAAGCATGTGATGGAGATTTCTCTCACTAATCACAGAACCGCTTACTGACAGATGCGCAACGATAATGGCTGCATAATGGTGCACTCTACTGAAAACTTGTGAACGTTTTATTCAAAATATAAATCTTTTCTAACAATATAAGTCTTTACTATTACTTTTTATTAATTTAACAAATCCTTGTTGAATAAAAGTTTTAATTTATAAAAAAAAAAAGAAAAGCCTTACTGACCCCAGACTTTTGAACTGTAGTGTATATTGTTATAAAATATTTCTATTTTAAATAAACGCTGTTCTTTTCTTTTTTTTTACTCTTTATTCATCACATAGCTTCGAAAAAAGAATCACAGGTCCATATATTACTGCACAACTGTTTCCGAAATTGTGTATATTATAAATAAGCATATATGATTCTGAAAATCTGTGACACTGAGGATTGGATAATGATTCATCGCTTTGCTTACAAGAAAAACAATTATACTTAAAGTATCTTAAAACAAGAAATCCATTCTTTTAACAATTGTTAACTACTGTGCATATTACTGTTCTTGTTCTGTATTTTTTATCCAAATAAATGAAGGCTTGATGAGTTGCCAAAGAAATATGCAATGTCTTAACAACATTAAAAGTAGTAATGTTTTCCAACTTTTGACAATACTGTAACTCCGGTAGGATAACAAAAAGCTGGCAGAAGAAAGAGCATCACAGCTTGAGCTAGTTCATACCTCATAAACTGTCAATGAAATAGTGCTAACTCGCTTAGATTTTTCATATCTTGATTTTACTGGCTAGCTAGTTAACTGTATAAACACTTTTTGGTATTTACTAGTAAAACTTGAATCCCATAGATCAAATATATTTAGAATATCAAAACTTAGATGTAGTCAAGTCAAGTCACCTTTATTTAAATAACGCTTTATACAATACAGATTGTTTCAAAGCAACTGAACAGCATTAATTAGGAAAATAGTTTGTCAGTAATGCAAGAGGACAATAACAGAGTCATTTTTTTCCAGTTAAAGTCAGTTCATTGATGGTTCAGTGATGTTATCATCCAGTTCAGTTCAGTTTAAATAATATCTGTGCAATCAAGTCAACGGTATCACTGGAAATTAAGTGTCCCCAACTAAGCAAGCCAGAGGCGACATGTGCCAGAGGAACCAAACCTCCATCGGTGACAGAATGGAGAAAAAACCTTGGGAGAAACCAGGCTCAGTCCGGGGGCCAGTTCTCCTCTGACCAGACAACCAGCAGTACAGAAAAATCAATTTAAGACGTAATCAAACAGACGATGAACACTATTAACAGCAATTATTATATGATGCAATCAAACATATAGCAAAATTTGGTAGTTCTGTATATTGTTTCATGGTTGGCATCATCTGAGATCCTCTGAGGGGTTGCATCATCTCTTATCAGGTGTTCTGGATCCAGACTGAAGACTTAGTGTCAAATCCTGTACGGCAAAAAACAAGAAACAAATACAATAAAAAAAAAAAAAAAAAAAAAAGCCATAATTACTATAGCTGCTGTTCCAACCAAGCAAAATTGATTTTTTTAACCCAAGCTAAAGAATAATAATGCGCATTTGATCAGATATAACAGCAGTCCAAGATTATGAGATGCATTATTTGAATGCTTGGCCAAAGAGATGTGTCTTTAATCTAGATTTAAACAGAGAGAGTGTGTCTGAACCCCGCATGTTATCAGGAAGGCTATTCCAGAGTTTGGGAGCCAAATGCGAAAAAGCTCTAAAACCTTTAGTGGACTTTGCTATCCTAGGTACTACAAAAGTCCAGATGTTTTGCGACCTTAGGGAGCGTGATGGATTGTAGCTTGGTAGAAGACTAGTTAGGTACGCAGAGCTAACCCATTAAGGGCCTTATAGGTAAGTAATGATATTTTTTAACTGATACGGAACTTAACAGGTAGACAGTGCAGAGACTGTAAAGTTGGGGTATTATGATCATATTTTCTTGACCTGGTATGGACTCTAGCCGCTGCATTTTGGACTATCTGTAGCTTGTTTACTGAAGATGCAGGACAACCACCTAGAAGTGCATTACAGTAGTCCAGTCTAGAGGTCATGGATGCATGAACTAGCTTTTCTGCGTCAGAAACAGGTATCATGTTTCGTAGCTTGTCAATGTTTCTAAGATGGAAGAATGCTTTTTTTGTAACATGAGAAATATGATTTCCAAAAGACAAGTTGCTATCTAATATAAAACCCAGATTTTTGACTGTAAAGGAAGTAACAGTACATCCATCTAGTCTAGTTTCAAATTGTAATCCAAGAGATTCAGTGTACTGCTTTTTGGTCAAATAAGTAATATCTCTGTCTTATCCGAATTTAATAGGAGAAAATTATTGGTCATACAATCTTTTACATTTTTATCACTCTGTTAGCTTAGATAATTTAGAATTTTCATCTGGTCTTGTTGAGATATATATATTTGAGTATCATCAGCATAACAGTGGAGACTAATTCCGTAATATTACCAAGGGGTAATATTTATATTGAAAATAGCAGAGGACCTAGACAGATCCTTGTGGCACTCCATATTTATCTGTGAATAATTGAGAACTTGCTGCCCCCCATTTAAATGATCCAAACGCGTGGTAGCGATCGGACAGGTAGGATCTAAATCATCTTAAAGCCTGCCTTTGAATACCCGTATAGTTTTGTAATCTATCTAGGAGTATGTCATGATCGATAGTGTTCAACGCAGCACTAAGATCAAGTAAAACTGGCAATGAGATGCAGCCTTGGTCTGACGCAAGAAGTATGTCATTTGTAATTTTAACAAGTGCAGTTTTCTGTGCTATGGTGGGGCCTGAAACTTGACTGAAATTCTTCATAGAGATCTTTTTTTTGCAGGAAAGAGCACAATTGAACAGATACAACTTTTTCTAAAGTTTTAGACATAAAAGGAAAATTTGAGATGGGTCTGTAATTAGCCAATTCACTAGGATCTAGTTGTGGTTTCTTAATAAGAGGCTTAATAACCGCCAGCTTGAATGGTTTTGTGACGTGACCTAAAGACAACGACGAGTTAGTAATATTGAGAAGCGTTTTTTCTGCTACAGGTAACAACTCTTTTATTAATTTAGTGGGTACAGGATCTAACAGTCATGTTGTTGGTTTAGATGCAGTGATTTAGTGAAGTGAAGTTTATTTAGCTCTTCCTGTCCACCCTATAGCACACTACAACCACGCACTGCGGGTGGGGGCGGCACTTAGCTTTTGGTGCGATGAATGAAGCTGAAGTATTATACGATGGAGTCTCCGATGATCACAGCATCGCGTTCCGTCTCGCGGAAGGGAGCGAAGCGGTTCCGGGTGGAGAACTCGAAGACCGGAGGCGGCGGAGGGGAAGAGGTCGTCGCCCGTGGCCTGGCTCGCGTCTACCGTGGCGGGTGCTGCACCCAGGGTCCGTGATGTCCCAGCGCCAGAGTGAAGGACATCTGGGAAGATCACATCCTGGGTGCACCGGGCCTGTGCAGAGAATCACACGGAGTAGAGGTGGTGGGAGAGACAGCAGCGCGCTGTAGTTAACATGTATTCTTGGGCTTAAATGCAGCAAGTGTGTGTCTTCAGAGAAAGATGGAGGGGAATCCTCCTCTTAGGTTTACTAGAGGGGATTTGTGTGGATTGGGGAGGCATTTTCTAGACTTCTGTTTTTACATCCTATCTCTCCACCTAAATGTTTTGTAGCCAGTCCTATGGAGCTATACTTCAGTCATGTAAATTTATTCCATAATTACACCAGCCACAAGGTAAGTTTTAACAATACTTACCAGGATGGACATTTTGATATTGTGTGTGCTGGATTTAAGAAATTATCTGTTCATGTTATGTAGGTAAGCACAGTGCATTTAGGGGGTGGGGCCTCAATAGCCCTGCAGTAAGCAGTGTGCTGTGGGCATGTGATTGAGCAGTGTTTAGGGTAGAAATTAAACTGAAATTGCATTAAATCAGGTTGTTTTAACCAAGATTATGCTGCAAGATTTTTTCTCAACTACATTTAAGTCCCAGTTCCTGCAATTTTGCAAATTTCCAGTTTATTCCCATTAATTCCCATTAATTCCCATGGAAAGTTTACAGTCTTGAAAATTCCCGAAATTTTGCAAGCCTACTTATGCATAAGATCAAGACACTTTCAATTCTAAGTATGCATTTATAAAAGTAGAAATTATGTTTATACATTCAACCCTCTATGGACACCTTGGCAATTGAATCGCCATCGGCTAGTAAATTTTTTTTGTTTACTCGCCAGACTGTGACAGACTATACTATATATATATATATATTTAATATATATATATATTATATATATATAAGTTATGCCATTTTACAAACATATATAATGTTTGTAATATGGTACAGCTTTTTAAATATCTGAAAGTACTACATTCTTAACATCAGTCAGTCGAGCATTATATATGATAATCAAGTATTATTTAATATAGAAGTTTAGTAATTAGAATTAAAACTTGGTAACCACGAACTTAGGACTGGTGCTGGTTCTTTTTTTGGTCATTCAGTGTTCCTGAAAAAAAAAAAAAAGAACAATAATACGCTGCAGCGATAGCATTTTTTGGGTTCTTCGCGAGGCGTATTTGGGTTTCAGGCGAGGAAGCGCTCCTCGGATTGAGATGTTACTAGCTGATCCACAGCAACCGTGCTTCATGAAGATACGCATGACACATCGCAGCTTCTGTCTCAATTCGCGATCTCCGATTCATTTTCTGATTTGTACACCAGCCCTAATTTTTTACTTATTAAAGATTTTTGAGTGAGCCTGGCCCCAGCTCTACTCTAACCATTAGTCACTTCTCAAAAGTGTACAACACATAACCGCAGATAAAGTACAGTCACAGTTATTGTTGCAAAAACTTAATGCAGTCCCTCTCAATTAGATCAAGCCGAACAATAGCATATGCAGTCGATCATCGAGCACACAATAGCCAATTGTAAATAGTTAGTGTTCTTTTAAAAAAAAAATTGTGTAATTTAATATAATGATATGTGGCTGTATGAAAATCATTCTCCGCACAGTCATAATAACAAACTTATTCCCCAACAAATAGTTTCATGACAAGAATTGCCATGCCTTTCTCTGAATTTCTCTCATTGAAATCAATAATGGTTCTCTAGTTTGTAGATGTAGTGACACCATAGGGGGTGCATTTCGTGTCTTTCTTTAAAAAAAATAGTGACAACAGCACTTCTGACCATCTTTTTTTTTTTTTGAGACCTTTTGTTTGAATCTTGATGATGTTAAAATGTTACATGTGCCTCTAAAATAACTACATATAATTGCAACTGTGTGCATATGTTCAGATCTTCTATGTAGTCTGCTGAAATCATTTGATATCTTTCTGTGAAGAATGGACCATATTTTTATATTTTCTTTTTTCTTTTTAATCACAGTGCAGAAACACATTTGGAAAAAACTCACAAATTTTTAACAACACATAAAAAAAAAAAAAAACAGTGTATAAATTTTAAAAACTTTTTTTCGTCACACTTCTCCTACTATTTTCAGTGTTGATCAGGTCCTCCATCATGTGCCTTGTGTCAGAGATCGCGCCCCCCTCCCTCCCCCCCTCAGACTCCTGTGGGGTTTTCTTATGTTGATTCTGCCTGTTTACTGAAACCAACACTCACTGACTGTGAACAGATCTGCTATCAAGTGAGTGTGTTTCGTCCTCAAACTACACCATCAACACACATCACACAACACCACCCACACCTTCACAACACAACGCGCCAACCATCTCCGAGCCACGACACACACACTCATGATCTGATGCCTGTTTTATTTGTTTTCAGATGAATCACGTCCTGATGGTCAGCATCCCATCAGCATCACTCAACACTGGTTGTCCTTTTATTTCTGTATCTTCTGTCATCGTCTTTTTTTGTTTGTTCCCGTCACGTCGCATCGTTGAATCTGATCATGAGATCATCTGTCATTCTGATGGAGTAAATCAACTCAATCTCTCTCAACATGCATCTGTTTAATATTGAACCCTTCTTTAACTCTATAAATGCTGTTTTAATGCTTCTTTCCTTCATTTCAGTCTTACAGTCGTGTGACTGCATTCAGAGGTGAGAGAAACAGTGAAACACATCAGTGTGCATGTCCTGATTGAGATCAGACTCTGTGTTGAACAATCTTCAAGTGAATCATGATGATTGTTAATGTGTTTTTCAGCAAGGAATGAAACTGCAGCGACTCCAGACTCAGGCGAGTTTCAGCTGATAAACGTCTGATTATTCACTAATAAAACACTGCAGATCTGATTCACACTCAATCAAGTTTCACTCTTTTCTCTCATATTGGCTCATATTTGTGTTCATTGTGTGTTTTTACAGATCTTCCAGATCTCCATCATTCAGGTGAAACATTCAGAGCTTTAAACCTCTTTCTAATATTGATTAGTCGTTATAGATCAGCAGATTTGATATTTGATCACTTGTTTAGATCAGTTGTGGTGGCTGTTTGCTCTCTTCATCCTCATCATCATCATCATCATCCTCATCTTGATCTGTGTCTTGCTGCGTAAAAGGATCTTCAGGTGAGTCATGAAGGTTTAACTGTCAGAAAGATTCATGAAATATGATTAAATCCAAAGTTATTGTGGTTGTGAGAAATCAACATAATATGCTTGTTTTATTGCCACAGATATGGTCCCATCTGTAAATATGCACTTTTCATTTATACAGGCCTGGCCTAAACTATAAAATCTCTCTGAATACATAGAAATACTTTGAAGACTAAAATATTTACTGTTTCATTCTGTGTCCAGATGTGTTCTGAGAGCAGAGACGAGTGTTTGGCAGATTGAGGATTCAGAAAACAAGTGAGTGAATCAAACTGAAAGAAACAACAACTGCGGTTGAAAATACAGACAAGAAAGAAGCTGAATCTTCATGTTTAAATGAATCTTCAGCTCTATATGAATCTTCATGTTTAAATGAATCTTCAGCTCTATTAATCTTCATGTTTAAATTAATCTTCAGCTCTATATGAATCTTCATGTTT
Organism: Sinocyclocheilus anophthalmus; assembly: GCA_018155175.1. NCBI lineage: Eukaryota > Metazoa > Chordata > Actinopteri > Cypriniformes > Cyprinidae > Sinocyclocheilus > Sinocyclocheilus anophthalmus. The sequence continues at coordinate 67,995 of JADLZN010011574.1, forward strand.
AAATGAATCTTCAGCTCTATATGAATCTTCATGTTTAAATGAATCTTCAGCTCTATTAATCTTCATGTTTAAATTAATCTTCAGCTCTATTAATCTTCATGTTTAAATGAATCTTCAGCTCTATTAATCTTCATGTTTAAATTAATCTTCAGCTCTATTAATCTTCATGTTTAAATTAATCTTCAGCTCTATTAATCTTCATGTTTAAATTAATCTTCAGCTCTATTAATCTTCATGTTTAAATGAATCTTCAGCTCTATTAATCTTCATGTTTAAATTAATCTTCAGCTCTATATGAATCTTCATGTTTAAATTAATCTTCAGCTCTATGAATCTTCATGTTTAAATTAATCTTCAGCTCTATGAATCTTCATGTTTAAATGAATCTTCAGCTCTATATGAATCTTCATGTTTAAATGAATCTTCAGCTCTATTAATCTTCATGTTTAAATTAATCTTCAGCTCTATTAATCTTCATGTTTAAATTAATCTTCAGCTCTATTAATCTTCATGTTTAAATTAATCTTCAGCTCTATTAATCTTCATGTTTAAATTAATCTTCAGCTCTATTAATCTTCATGTTTAAATTAATCTTCAGCTCTATTAATCTTCATGTTTAAATTAATCTTCAGCTCTATTAATCTTCATGTTTAAATTAATCTTCAGCTCTATTAATCTTCATGTTTAAATTAATCTTCAGCTCTATTAATCTTCATGTTTAAATTAATCTTCAGCTCTATTAATCTTCATGTTTAAATTAATCTTCAGCTCTATGAATCTTCATGTTTAAATGAATCTTCAGCTCTATGAATCTTCATGTTTAATTGAATCTTCAGCTCTATATGAATCTTCATGTTTAAATTAATCTTCAGCTCTATTAATCTTCATGTTTAAATTAATCTTCAGCTCTATTAATCTTCATGTTTAAATTAATCTTCAGCTCTATTAATCTTCATGTTTAAATTAATCTTCAGCTCTATTAATCTTCATGTTTAAATTAATCTTCAGCTCTATTAATCTTCATGTTTAAATTAATCTTCAGCTCTATTAATCTTCATGTTTAAATTAATCTTCAGCTCTATTAATCTTCATGTTTAAATTAATCTTCAGCTCTATTAATCTTCATGTTTAAATTAATCTTCAGCTCTATTAATCTTCATGTTTAAATGAATCTTCAGCTCTATTAATCTTCATGTTTAAATTAATCTTCAGCTCTATATGAATCTTCATGTTTAAATTAATCTTCAGCTCTATATGAATCTTCATGTTTAAATGAATCTTCAGCTCTATTAATCTTCATGTTTAAATGAATCTTCAGCTCTATGTGAATCTTCATGTTTAAATGAATCTTCAGCTCTATTAATCTTCATGTTTAAATTAATCTTCAGCTCTATTAATCTTCATGTTTAAATTAATCTTCAGCTCTATTAATCTTCATGTTTAAATTAATCTTCAGCTCTATTAATCTTCATGTTTAAATGAATCTTCAGCTCTATTAATCTTCATGTTTAAATTAATCTTCAGCTCTATTAATCTTCATGTTTAAATTAATCTTCAGCTCTATATGAATCTTCATGTTTAAATTAATCTGCAGCTCTATTAATCTTCATGTTTAAATGAATCTTCAGCTCTATATGAATCTTCATGTTTAAATTAATCTTCAGCTCTATATGAATCTTCATGTTTAAATGAATCTTCAGCTCTATTAATCTTCATGTTTAAATTAATCTTCAGCTCTATTAATCTTCATGTTTAAATTAATCTTCAGCTCTATTAATCTTCATGTTTAAATTAATCTTCAGCTCTATTAATCTTCATGTTTAAATTAATCTTCAGCTCTATTAATCTTCATGTTTAAATTAATCTTCAGCTCTATTAATCTTCATGTTTAAATTAATCTTCAGCTCTATTAATCTTCATGTTTAAATTAATCTTCAGCTCTATTAATCTTCATGTTTAAATTAATCTTCAGCTCTATTAATCTTCATGTTTAAATTAATCTTCAGCTCTATGAATCTTCATGTTTAAATTAATCTGCAGCTCTATTAATCTTCATGTTTAAATGAATCTTCAGCTCTATATGAATCTTCATGTTTAAATGAATATTCAGCTCTATGAATCTTCATGTTTAAATGAATCTTCAGCTCTATGAATCTTCATGTTTAAATTAATCTGCAGCTCTATTAATCTTCATGTTTAAATGAATCTTCAGCTCTATTAATCTTCATGTTTAAATTAATCTTCAGCTCTATTAATCTTCATGTTTAAATTAATCTTCAGCTCTATTAATCTTCATGTTTAAATTAATCTTCAGCTCTATTAATCTTCATGTTTAAATTAATCTTCAGCTCTATTAATCTTCATGTTTAAATTAATCTTCAGCTCTATTAATCTTCATGTTTAAATTAATCTTCAGCTCTATATGAATCTTCATGTTTAAATTAATCTGCAGCTCTATATGAATCTTCATGTTTAATTGAATCTTCAGCTCTATATGAATCTTCATGTTTAAATTAATCTGCAGCTCTATATGAATCTTCATGTTTAAATTAATCTTCAGCTCTATGAATCTTCATGTTTAAATTAATCTTCAGCTCTATTAATCTTCATGTTTAAATGAATCTTCAGCTCTATATAAATCTTTGTTTAAATGAATCTTCAGCTCTATATAAATCTTTGTTTAAATGAATCTTCAGCTCTATATGAATGTTCATGTTTAAATTAATCTGCAGCTCTATATGAATCTTCATGTTTAAATTAATCTTCAGCTCTATATGAATCTTCATGTTTAAATTAATCTTCAGCTCTATATGAATCTTCATGTTTAAATTAATCTTCAGCTCTATTAATCTTCATGTTTAAATTAATCTTCAGCTCTATTAATCTTCATGTTTAAATTAATCTTCAGCTCTATTAATCTTCATGTTTAAATGAATCTTCAGCTCTATGAATCTTCATGTTTAAATTAATCTGCAGCTCTATATGAATCTTCATGTTTAATTGAATCTTCAGCTCTATATGAATCTTCATGTTTAAATTAATCTTCAGCTCTATGAATCTTCATGTTTAAATTAATCTTCAGCTCTATATGAATCTTCATGTTTAAATTAATCTTCAGCTCTATTAATCTTCATGTTTAAATGAATCTTCAGCTCTATATGAATGTTCATGTTTAAATTAATCTGCAGCTCTATTAATCTTCATGTTTAAATTAATCTTCAGCTCTATATGAATCTTCATGTTTAAATTAATCTGCAGCTCTATATGAATCTTCATGTTTAAATGAATCTTCAGCTCTATATGAATCTCCATGTTTAAATTAATCTTCAGCTCTATGAATCTTCATGTTTAAATGAATCTTCAGCTCTATGAATCTTCATGTTTAAATGAATCTGATTCTCTCAGGGATCCTGAATCCGGTGTCCAGATGAAGTTGAGATCAGATGATCATCTGACGGATTGAATCAACATCTCAGGTCATTTTGCTATTGACTCAACCTATAGAACCTTGTTGATGGGATTTTTGTTTTTGTGATTCGTGCTTTTGTATTCATTAGCCTTCCGTTTGCACATATGACTCACATTATAGTATTTATTGTATTTTTATAGTAAAGGAAAAGCTGTGCATTTTCTACCTGCCAATCTGTGCTGTTTTTGAACTGAATTGATCTGAATAATGACTCTATTGAGCTGCTTTACTCTGTATTTGTTTCAGAACTGAAGAACTTTGTAACATTTACTCTGTTATTTTCCTGTTTCACTGAATCAGTCTGTACTGTATAAAGCGCTATACCCAGCTAACAAATGTATGTTCTGAGAACGTTTTCCTGACGTTCTGTTTTGGTTGTGGGAACGTTATTTGGAATGTTCCAAAAACGTGGAAATGTCCAGTTTGCTTAACGTTCCTACAACGTTCTTGAAACCTAAATTTCATTAAAAATATAATGTTCTTTGAACATTTATTTGGAACATTCCAAGAACGTTAAAATGTCCAGTTTGCCTAATGTTGCTGGAACGTTATTTTATGGTTAGCATAATGTTCCTACAATGTTCTTTCCACCTGCATTTTATTAAAAATACAACATTCTAAAAATATTTATTTGAACATTACAAAGTTTAGTTTAATACAATTTTATTTTCAGGTTAGCAGTGTTGCAACATTCTCTTTCAACAATTTTTATTAACACAACTTTCACAATTATATAAGTATATAATTACATGTGCATTTCAACAGGTATCTGAATTATTAAAGATAATCACTTTCAAAAATCTCATTAACACATTGAACAGACTGGAATTCATATTGTTGAAATGTTAAAGTCCCCTGTAGTCAAATATTTTATCCCTTGTGCTGGTATTGGTATATTTTGCATGCTAGTGATAGGAATCTATCCCTTGATGTGATTGGTTATTGGATTGTGACGTAGCAAACCGAGGGCTGTTTCAAACCGCATTTCTGTGTCAGCCTTTGGGAAACTACAGTTTTGAGGAGAAAATACTCAGCAATGGTGTTAATAAATGGATTGGCACATGTTTTGTCTAAAAGCATATTAAAAACACCCCATAGACGAATAAACAACATAAAGTTGATTTTCACTACAGGGGGACTTTAATATTTAGCTTAATATTTATGACAATGAGCTATAACTTCACACCTAAATATAAACGATCATATTAACATTTAATCATTTAATAACATTTGTGTGTGGGTGCTGAAAAACTAGCACTATGGGAACTGTCCGGTCTCTCCACGCTCCATCTGTAAAGTAAACAGATTGGCTGATGCTACAAACGGTTATTACAAAATGCCTATGAAATAATTAGTGTGGCTATGCCAAAAAATGTATTAGGATCTGTGCTGTGAGTTCTACAAATATTACATTACTCAAGAGTCAAAGGTAGTTCACAAAAGTTATACAATAGGATGGTTCAAGAATACACTGTAAAAGGGGTACACCTGAAAATGAAAACTTAGAAAATAAGGTAAATGCTGTATCAAAATGCTGTAGATGCCAAACTCATTTAACTTGGCATGCGCTACTTTCATTGACAGGCTACTTTCATAGCAGCATTAACAAAAACGTCTTCTGAAGCATCATTAGATTATGAAAAATTTAAACATTCAAATAATAAATTTTCATCACGTCATTTCTAAAAACAAATTTTTAGGTCAATATAAATTGACCTAATTTATACATCTCGATAGGTATACACATGCACACTACTGGAAATTTCTAGTTTCTGGCAGGCCACACTGTGCAGTTTTCAGATTCTATTGTCCCTATGATGAACAGTGAGTAATTAAGGGATGTGTGCCCTTAATGTGTAGTTATTATAGAAACATCGTTTCTGCTTCCATAACTGATTCGCTCAACCCCGACTTTATTTTGAAAATTGTATAGATGTCTACCTTTTGTCTCATTGTCCCATTTATCTTGCCATGTCCTATTTAAAGCAGATTTTACTATTCCAAATCTTAATCTAAAACTAGTTAATTGAAGCTATATTGATATTGGAATTTTTTGGCAGGAAGTCGTGGCCTAATGGTTAGAAAATCGGACTCATAACCCAAAGGTACCGGCAGGGATTGTAGGTGGGTGAGTGAATGTACAGCGCTCTCTCCCACCATCAATACCATGACTGAGGTGCCCTTGAGCAAGGCACCGAAACCCCAACTGCTCCGGGCGCCGCAGGCATAAATGGCTCGCGGGTGTATTGTGTTCCACGGTTGTGTTGTGTTGTCATGCTGTGTGTGTGTGTGTAGTGCAACTTTGGATGGGTTAAAGCAGGCACAATTCCAAGTATGGGTCACCATACTTGGCCACATGTCACTTTCATAGCAAGTTTTTGACACACTAGTGCTTCGAAACAGTGTTCCGGAGCATTGCTTGAAATGAGGCTGTCACACAGATACCTGTGCCTCTCGAAAACCAAGCAGATGCAGAGAAAGTCAAACGAAGCTTCGTTACCTCACTGACACGTCAGGCTAGGCTCAAATACAAAGTGCGTCAGTTGTGCCGTCCCATACCGCGATCCATTTAGTGCAATGTTATAGTTATATCAGTCAGCATGCCTATATGTGTGCAGTGTGTGTCTGAAGTGGACACGCTAGCGACTGGCTAATTATAGCTAGACATACTATTAAAAAAACAATAGCATGTGAATGTCTGTTGACTGAATGAAAATTAAAACACCTTGCGGGCTCAACCACTGTTCCCAAAAAGGATAAAAGTCCTTCCTTAACCACAAACATTTTGGCTGTTTGTAAACGCGTCCTCTGTTGTCAACAGCTCACATTGGCGGAAAAAATATATTATTGCAAAATATATTAAATGCAATAACTTCATTTGTGTTTGTGCGTTTGTGTTTTTTAACAATGTGCATGTTTGTGTTCTTTTGTAAGGAAGACACAAAAATGGTGTAATGAAAAATGACGTAGGTCTAATTTATTGGCTTATTAAACATTCTATTTATGTGAAAAGACACAAGTTTGATGCAAGTAAAAATGAAGAATATAAAGTATTTATTGTCATTGTATTGTGCAAAATACAATACATTTGGGAAACCCTATCACTGCACACACACATGCCGCTTTGCTATGACACATATGCTTATTAAATAGACAACTAAATCTTACAATGACATCCCAATGAACAAAACATCTAAATGATACAGTTGGTGTAAGAATTTTTATTGACCACCAGATGGCAGGGTAGAGTACTGTGTCAAATGCTTCGAAGCATCAACGCAGTTTGTTGTAAAAGCCTCACTGCTTCAAAAGCCTCGTTCGGCTCATCCTTAGTAAAGTCCAAAGCTCTCAGTTTAATGACAGACTTCAAACTCAGGCAGATAAACAAGGGAAACCACAACTTGAGTGAAAGAAAGGGAGCAACTTAAATACATAGACAGATCAGCATAATTAACTAAACACAGGTGATTCGAGATAAACTAATGAAGCTAAACGAGATCAGGGGCCTGTTGCACCAGCTGTACGTAAGTTACAACTTAGCCTAGTTTTGACATAAATGCGCACTAAGTTACAACTTATTCACTACTAAATATTTTTTCGTTGCACCATTACACTTAGTTGAAGTGTAACTCTACGTATAAACAAAATATTTACAGACGTGTCTGGTCAGGAGTAATGGTTGGAATAAAATAGCAGACTGAGTGAACGGCATCAATATACTCTTCTTTTACCCGACAACCTGCAATCCTTTAGGCATATTATGATGCTGCTGACATTTACACTCACGTACATATTAAGAGAGAGAACAATATGTGAATAAACGTAGGCCTACATTGTTTCTTTTTTAGCATGTCTTCAACACCCCATCTACAGCGCGCCTCTGTGCGTTTCGGTCTGTGTTGTGCATGTCAGATGAAATAATAAATAAATGGCATTCCTTGTGGTTTTTTTTTCTTTCAGTATTTATTGATCCTTATTTATTTAAATTACAGTTTCAGAATGTTATTTACATTAAAAATAGCTTACATATAGACTAATGTTAATAATGTATCGTTTTTAATGGAAACTAGTTTTAACCGTTAGTAGCCTATACGTGAGGCAAAAGAAGTTCAAATGAAGGATAAATTAAAATTCATAGTATTTAAACAAGTCATGCTCGTGTATTTGAAGGTTTCTATTGGATTATTTATGGTAAATGTCATATTATGCGACTACACATTACTTTATGGAGAGTTTACGAACTACTTCATTATGCACGCTTACGCACGGCTGTTATTTGTTGATTTTAGTTCTGCTCTTTTAATACAGTTAAGCCCCACCTTTTAATTCAGAAATTGAAGACATTGAATGTGAATCCATTTTTAATAAGGTGGTATTTTTCATTTTTGACTAATCGGACACAACAGGTCAGAGTTAATAACACTTTATCAGAGCTGAAAGGTATTAGCACAGGTGTTCCACAGGGATGTGTTAGTTCTCCTATCCTTTTTACATTGTATACCAATGAGTGTTCAAGTTGTGATTCTACTAACTTTATAGTGAAATTCTCAGATGACACAGCGATACTTAGTCTTATGTATGAGAATACTGATTTGTCAGTTTATCTCTCAGAGGTATCAAGGTTTGTAGAGTGGTGTGACTTAAATCATCTTATTTTAAACACAAAAAAGTAGAAAGTAAATTTCATTTACTTGCTACGTCCTGCCTTACGAACAACTGATACAACCAAATAGTGTATAGATTTAGTTACAATCTAGCTAGTAGTTACTAAGCCTCTAGTGTGGACTTAACGTTCTAATTTAAGTAAGAACTTACGAATGGCTGGTGCAACCCTACCCAGGAAAATAACCAAATAAGGGCACATAGGAGCTAAAACAAAACAGAACACAGGAAAACACAGAAACAAGGTGTCCATAGCAACTAAAAGGGTGACAGTTATCAGCACCAAGTTTATAAAACAGACGGTTATTTTTATTACAAAAATATATACGCAGGAAAGTTATTTTTTTACATAGAAGACAAAACCTTTGATCTAAAACTAGGGGTGCGCCGATCAGATATTCAGTATCGATATCGGCTCCGATACTGCCATTTTTTGTCGGATCGGGTATCGGTCAGACGAGACCGATCCAAATCCAATATATTGCGTATACCATTCTGTGTTATTATTAAGCCCCACGAAAGGCCCAAAAACATTATAAAGCACAATAAAGTTTTCGTGCACTATATTCCAAGTGTTCTGAAGCTGTTCCATTGTTTAATGTGAAGTACAGATGAATATTCAAGTCAAGTTGACGTAAACTCTTCTCTCCGCTGCGGCTGTCTGTCATCCTCCATTCAGGATTCAAACTGCGTGTCGCGTTCAGTTACGACAGTCAAGATGATAAAACTCCCTCCAAGATGATTACATGTTCTACTTGATCTGTAAATACAGGTAAGGGGTTTTGCATAAAAGGAATTTGTATTGCTGGAGTTCGTGCTGTTTCTAAATCATGTACATTTCTAACGGATATCTGGTTAGATCACAAGACTGGAGTAGAGAGCACTATGAATTGTTCTTCACGAGCACAGTAACTGAAATAAAAGAAAAGGCTCAATAAACTAACGCACATATTTAATAACCTACGCATCAATATCTCTTCACTCTGTGCTTTGAACTTCTCTATGCTGCGCACAGCGTGCTGTGACTCCGTGTTGCTTCAAGCGCATCATTCTGCGCACGGAATGCACATAAGAGCTTTGTGCCGCTCTGTATTTGGAGCCTTTAGTATCATAATTCTTTTGCGCAATGAAAGATATTAATAGCCATCTTGTTCGTTCTTATCTATCATATGTTGCTGCTCATTTCATCCGCTATACATTTAAGAAATGTATTTTTATAATTTATACAGTAGTCAACATTTGAAGTGAATAAAAAATTCTTCAAAGTTGTCCTAAGACAAGAATGGGTATTATTTTGGTTTTAGGACAACTTTGATGAAAGGTTTTGATCCATTTCAAATGTTGACTACTATAGTATATTTAATATATACAACATATTACTTGTTTGTCAGAATGTATTTTAGAACAATACAAAGAGGCAATGTTTTACAGATTTAGTCCTACAGTATTCACTTTTTAATTAATCCCCACTAAAGATTGTATTTTTTTTTCTCACTAAAAGTTTAGGATTTTATAGAGTGATTGTGCACTCATGATTTCTAGAGTAACTTTATATAATATATATATATATATATAGATATATATATAGATATATATATATATATCATAATATATATATATATATTCGTTTGGTTATTTTCTTTATAATGAAGTTGTTATATTTAGTAGATTGTCGTGTAAACGTACAAATGAGTGATGATCAGGTCAACACACCATTGAGGTATAGAATTCTACATGATTTAAAAAAACTGCACGGTATTGGTTCATCTCGGTTTTATCGGCAGATTCTCAGAATTTTTGGTATTCAGATGGGATCGGTTCTGAAAAAAAAAAAGTGTATTGAGCCAGCCCTAGTTTCCAAATGATTCCTGGGTATGTGTGCTTATAGTGTCATTTTAATCACCAAGACACTGATGCTGTGACTCTGGCAACGTGTCAGAAGTGCCGGAACGCACGAAAAAGTACCGGTGTAACGGAGGCCAGCGAGTAGGTGGTGTGCAGGTAAACCTCACTTCTATGCAGTCTATTAGATGGGTCGAATCCATCTGTGTGACGAACTGACAGGGAATTGTTACATCCTAGAGTCAAGTTGTGAGACGGTCTCTTGCTGTATCCTTGTGGAATTAACAGGATAATACTACTCTCATCAGGAGTTGGGAGCAACACACTGGGCTGGACTGGTGTTCTGGGCTGGAGCCGACACTGGGGCGGACTCAGGGGCTGAAGCTGACACAGGAGCGGGCTCAGGGACTGGAGCGGGAGCAGGAGCGGGCTCTGTCACTGCTCTCTCAGGAATGGGTTTGGGGACTGCTCTCTCTGGAGCGGGCTTGCCAACAACTTCCTCTATGGCGGGCTCGGGGACTGCTCTCTCTGGAGTGGTCTTGTCAACAACTTCCTCTATGGCGGGCTCGGGAACTGCTCTCTCTGGAGTGGGCTCTGGGTCTGCTCTCTCTGGAGCGAGAGCAGGCTCTTGAACAGTTCTCTCTGCAGTAGGCTCAGGAAGAGCTCCATATGGAGCGTATTTAGAAACAACCGCTTCTGGAGTGAACTCTGGGGGCTCACCTTCAGGAACTTCATACTTGGTGGCCAAAGTAAGGGTGGCGAGAATCTCTCGTCTGGACTTGATTAGGCTGGCAAGAGATTCAGAAAAGGCCTCAGCGGCCATGACCACTGGTTGCTAGGGAACGGCCTCCATGGCTGTGACTGGGAGAGCATGGTGCTGGAGATGACCTCCGTGGCCTTAATGGGCTGAATGAGAGCCACTGGAATGGCCTTCGTGGCCAACACACTAAGAGCAGGCCGCTCAGGAACAGCCTCTGGGGGCACATCAGGAACAGCAGGAAACTCAGGGATGGCCTCCTTGACCATAACGGGCTGAATGGGAGCCACTGGAATGGCCTTCGTAGCCAACACAGTGAGAGAGGGCTGTTCAGGAATGGCCTCTGTGAACATGACTAACAGGACTATCTTAGACTTGACATGATTGGCTGGATTGGCATCCGTGGATGCAACTGGGAAAGCAGGCGGCTTGGAATTGGCCTCCATGGCTGTGACTGGGAGAGCGGGGTGCTCGGGGATGGCCTCCGTGGCCATAACGGTCTGAATGAGAGCCACTGGAATGGCCTCCATGACCAAAACACTGAGAGCAGGCAGCTCAGGTACAGCCTCTGGGGGCACAATAGGGACAGCAGGAAACTCTGAGATGGCCTCCTTGACCATAACAGACTGAATGAGAGCCGCTGGAATGGCCTTCGTGGCCAATACAGTGAGAGTGGGCTGTTCAGGAAGGACCTCTGTGGATATGACTTGACTAACAGGAACATCCGTTGACTTCACATGACTTGCAGGAACATCATCTGTAGAGGGAACTGGGGAAGCAAGCAGCTTGGAAATGGCCTGCGTGGCTAGAACAGGCAAAATTAATGCCTCTGCCTCAGCCTCTGTGGCCATGACAGGAGAAGCGGCCAGCTTAGGAAGCGCGTCTGTGGACATGACAGGCAGGAACACATTTTGTGGACAAGACAGGATCATAAGCATGGCTTCAGTGGATATAACATGAAGGGCATTAGACTACACAGCATGGGCTGTTCTCCTCCTCTTCTGACGGATTGTGGCTGTGTGCTTGACCGCCTCTGTAGTATCTGTAGTTAACTCAGCCAACACAGGTGGAGAGGCAGTGATCTTGGTCATCTCAGCAGAGACAGGAGTTGGCCCGGCAGATGGTGACAAGTCGGGAACAGACCTTATAGACTGAGGGACAACATTTGACTTGACTGATTCTTGAATAACAGGAGTGCACTCCGTTAAATCTGGGAAGACAGAGGTTGACTTAGCAGACTCAGAAATGCCTGGTGCAAACTTCCTTGACTGAGTGATGACTGTGGTTGACACAACTCGCTCCTGGATAATGGTAGGGAAGGTGACTAATTCAGGGATGACAGAAGTTGATTCTGACTTAGAATTGACTGGAACTGACTGGATAGCGGCCAACTCGGCCATCTTGGAAATGACAGGAGCAGGGTTGACTGGCTCTGGAGTGACTGAAGTGGGCTTGACTGGCTCCAGAGTGACTGGAGGGGGCTTAACTGGGTCAAGAATGACTGGATCAGGCTTGACTGGCTCTGGAGTGACTGGAACAGGCTTGACTGGCTCCGGAGTGACTGGAACAGGGTTGACTGGCTCCGGAGTGACTGGAGTGGGCTTGAATGGAATAGAGATATCAGCAGCGCTCTTAACTATCTCTAGGAAAGCTGAGGTTGATTCAGCAGACTCAGAAATAACTGGGACTGACTTGTATGTCTGGGAGATGACATCAGTTGACTTGACTGTTTCAGGGGAAACATGAGTGATCTCAGTAGACATGGGTGACTGGGAAGGTATCGGAGTCATAAATGGATGCAGCAGACTGAAGTGCCCTCTTCCTTCTTGCCCTTTGCTTCTGAGTAGGAGTCAGAAGAGGATATACAGTGGGTACGGAAAGTATTCAGACCCCCTTAAATTTTTCACTATTTGTTATATTACAGCCATTTGCTAAAATAATTTAAGTAAATTTTTTTTTCCTCATTAATGTACACAAGCACCCCATATTGACAGAAAAAAAACACAGAATTGTTGACATTTTTGCAGATTATTAAAAAAGAAAAACTGAAATAAATATCACATGGTCCTAAGTATTCACCCCCTTTGCTGTGACACTCATATATTTAACTCGGGTGCTGTCCATTTCTTCTGATCATCCTTGAGATGGTTCGACACCTTCATTTGAGTCCAACTGTGTCTGATTATACTGATTGGACTTGATTAGAAAATCCACACACCTGTCTATATAAGACCTTACAGCCCACAGTGCATGTCAGAGCAAATGAGAATCATGAGGTCAAAGGAACTGCCTGAAGAGCTCAGAGACAGAATTGTGGCAAGGCACAGGTCTGGCCAAGGTTACAAAAAAATTTCTGCTGCACTTAAGGTTCCTAAGAGCACAGTGGGCTCCATAATCCTTAAACGGAAGACGTTTGGGACAACCAGAACCCTTACTAGAGCTGGCCGTCCGACCAAACTGAGCTATAGGGGGAGAAGAGCATTGGTGAGAGAGGTAAAGAAGAACCCAAAGATCACTGTGGTTGAGCTCCAGAGATGCAGTCGGGAGATGGGAGAAAGTTGTGGAAAGTCAATCATCACTGCAGCCCTCCACAGTCGGGGCTTTATGGCAGAGTGGCCCGACGGCAGCCTCTCATCAGTGCAAGACACATGAAAACCCGCATGGATTTTGCTAAAAAAACACCTGAAGGACTCCAAGATGGGGAGAAATAAGATTCTCTGTCTGATGAGACCAAGATATAACTTTTAGGCCTTAATTCTAAGCGGTATGTGTGGGAGGGGGGGGAAAACCAGGCATGAACCTCATTTCAATGTCCAATACAGTGTTATACAGATACTCAGAAACTCGTGAAGCGATGGTAGGGTCCATCCAGCCGCTGAGCTCACGCAGTATCATGCGGTGGGGGTGTTTTTCAGCTGCAGGGACAGGACGACTGGTTGAAATTGAGGGAAAGATGAATGCGGCCAAGTAAAGGGATATCCTGGACGAAAACCTTCTCCAGAGTGCTCAGGACCTCAGACTGGGCCGAAGGTTTACCTTCCAACAAGACAATGACCCTAAGCACACAGCTAAAATAACGAAGGATTGGCTTCACAACAACTCTGTGACTGTTCTTGAATGGCCCACCAGAGCCCTGACTTAAACCCAATTAAGCATCTCTGCAGAGACCTAAAAATGGCTGTCCACCAAAGTTTACCATCCAACCTGACAGAACTGGAGAGGGACTGCAAGGAGGAATGGCAGAGGATCCCCAAATCCAGGTGTTGTAAAAACTTGTTGCATCTTTCCCAAAAAGACCCAATGGCTGTATTAGATCAAAAGGGTGCTAAATACTGAGCAAAGGGTCTGAATAAAATCTTAGGACCATGTGATATTTCAGTTTTCCTTTTTAATAAATCTGCAAAAATGTCAACAAATTCTGTGTTTTTCTGTCAATATGGGGTGCTGTGTGTACATTAATGAGGAAAAAAAATTAACTTAAACGATTTTAGCAAATGGCTGCAATATAACAAAGAGTGAAAAATTTAAGGGGGTCTGAATACTTTACGTACCCACTGTAAGTCTCGGAGCTCTCACAAGGGAAAGTGGACGGGCCGAAGTGAGTTGCCGATTCGCTGGATGCTGGCTTAGGTGGTGGAGGCATTCCCCACTGGATGCGATGACCAAGATACCTGGAGAAGTCCCAGAAATTCAAAATTTTGAGGTTATCCATCTCCCACTTAGTCACAAGATCGTCCAAGCAGGCATTGAAAATGTCTTTGAGGGTGGAATCATCATAATTATGCCCCATTGACATAGTCCAGAAAAACTGGGTAAATGCGCCTATCTCCCAGCCCTGTTGGCGAAGGTTAGCCAGACTTTGATGTCGAGCCAGTCTCTCCTGGGAATTAGCAGGTGGCAGGATTCTGATGCTCATTCTGCTGAGTCCAGTGCTGGTCAGTTCATTCTGTCAAGGATCTGGAGGAAGGACTCAAATGCAGAGTGAGTGTTAACAGATTTATTAGACAAACTGCAGACAGGACAAGAGTAGTTGAGGAGAGGAGTGAACACGGTCCAAACAATAGGCAGGGAAAGACTTGTAGACAGGCAGGCTGAGAGAACGACCACAGAGTCCAGTCCAGGATGTCAGTCAGCCAGTGAACAGTGAAGGCAGCGCAGCTGGAGGCCAGAGGTTAGCAGCGATGGCCTGACAGGAACATGAGGCTAAGTCACTCCACACTCGTGGTCTCACAGGCACAGCACAGGACTAGCTGCGTGACAGATAAAGGGAGCAGACCAGGAGCACAGCCTGCATGACAGGACAGGGCGGGACTAGCCTAGCGACAAACAAAAAACTAAAACAACACAAATCAAACAACTAGGCAGGAAATACTCAGTATCACAAAAAGGTTAGATGAGCTAGCAAACATGGAGACGTAAGCACAATGAACTGACACCAGAAGAGGGAAAAGGAGAACAATATAAAGGGGCAGAGAACAAGAGGAACAGTACTACTTTAATTCCTCTGTTTAATTTGACTTTACATACTGTATATACCCTCTTTTCCCTTGAGAATTTTTATTGATATGATTGATCATATGTTATGTTTGTTATAGGCTACATGCAATGTGATCTAAAAAAACAGCTGACATGAGTTTTATAGGCTATTTATTTACATACAGCTACAAAAATAGTAGTAAATGGATCTCTGCAATTCACAGAAACTGGAATCCAGGCAGCAAAACGTGGACTTGCAGTCAGGGCCGGATTATCCAATGGGCATTATGGGCACAGCCCAGGGGCCCATGCTCACTTGATGCCCAAGCGAGGAGAAGAAAAAAAGTCTTTACATTAAGTGCAAATAGTGTGCTTGTTTGCAAACGCTATTTACAGTAGCTCTGCCCACCAATGTCTGGTTGACACTCAATATTAAAAAAGACGCATTCAGCTTAATGGCTTCGGTGGTGTAGGCAGTAGAGAGTCAGACTCACAGAATTACCTTTTGACGCAGTCGACCCAGGTTCGAGTCCGCCACTCTATGGGCCTCATTCATGAAACACGAGCAAAACTATTTTTTGTGTAAATCGTTCATAAAGCCGTTCTGACAAATTTTCGAACTCATGAAAATGTTCGTATTTTCAAAATGTTAGTTGGTACGAAAGAGATGTACACCTGCTCATGTGTTAATGGTGCGTAAAACGTTCTGTGTTCTTTTTGGCAAACTGATGACACTGCGTTTTGATGCACTGCCATCGTAATATTTTATAAGTTAATTTGCTCTGTTTTTTTTTCTTTTGGAGCTGAGACTATGTTTGATTACTGTTCAACTTTTGTAAAACGCAGCGCTCGTCACTTCACAAAGCGTCCAACTCAATGGGACAAATACTACACCGACCAATCATCCTGCTTGTACAACAGCTGAACAACAATAGAGAAGTTAACATTTCTGGTTACTGCATTTTTATATTCAGTTATATTCTTCAAAATGACAAACTAGTAATACGTTACTGCCGTGAATATTCCACATCATAGCAACCAAACCTTCAGCTGGAAAAACGCTGTGCCACCAAAGAGTCCAAGCGCCACCAGCTGGCCGTTTTCAGAAGAGCACCTTTCATTTGAATATTTATTGTTAGGCATATGGACTATTAGTCTTTTTTTTTTCTTTTCTTATTTTTTTGCATTATTTATATATGGAGCCAAACCTGAAAGGGAGTCCATAATATTCCACTGTGTTCCTGGACACGTAACTTACATAGCTGTAATTCATTGGCGGGGAAACAGGGATTATGTTTATTGTGAATGACACAATATGGGGACAACACATTGTGCCCAGGGGCCTCTGAATTCCTAATCCGGCCCTGCTTGCAGTTGCTGTTTTGTTATAGATTTAGAATTTTGCAGTAGCATATATTAGCTTGCAGGAAAAAATCTTATTATAGCTAAAGTTATCCAGCCAAGAGATATGTTTTTTTTTATATGTAAATACCCTTGACACTTTTAGACTGTGAAAAAGACTCAAATAAGTATTCAGCAAACATTTGAAGACCAAATTGTGAATCTATATTTATGCATGCATGACATAAAAACATGTTGCAGCATGATGTAGGTGAAAAAACAATCATTCATATAATTTTCATAAGCAAGGATTTAATATTATATTTGATGTATTCAGTACAGTATGGAGCACTGGAAAATATTCTTCAAAACTGTGTGCAAATATCCATAAAATTCATTGATATGAAGATAAATCTTGCTGTAATCTGGCCTGTTATTTGTAGAGTATTTTATCTTGATATTGTATTAATCTCTATTTTCTTTGGGCGCTGCGAGTCCTTCCTCCCTGCAAAATAATTCAACACAAAAGCATTTACTGAGCTCTCATGAGTGCAGATTGTTCCAGATCAATGTGAATCATCTGAAAAACTCACCAGCTCTTCTTGCACAGATGATCTGCAGAAGAATCACAGTAGGAGCAGCAAACACTGCAGTCTTAAGAATGATCAAAATCTCTGCAGGAAAGATGGACAGATGAACAGAATCAAGACTTTCTAAATGAAATCAAAGATATAAAATGATGAACAGTTCTTGACAAAGCACTGCAGATGGACTGTTTCAGCATTAATGAACTCTCGTACCTCTGAATAATGATCCATCAGTCCTACAGACTTCAGTTTCTGCTGGATCTGTGATCATATACTGTATGTTAGTTCAGTTCAAACATAATGAACATAGAAACAAAACATCTTAATACTTAAGCTTCACATCACAAAAATGATAAATATGTACCAGACCTGTGTGAACTATATTAATAAATGAAAATGTCTCAGTTACGTATGTAAATCTACTCCTAGAAGAGTCGCCTGCTGACTCGACAACAACACACTCTTCTTCTGCTCGTACTCCAAGACTCCTCAAATGATCGAGAAGCACGTCTCATGAGAATGTGGATGCCCTGGAGCTGCATCAAGGCCAGAGCCACGTCCGAGACAAATAACTGCGATTATTATTAACTAGAAGTTTAGATGTTGATGATTTATTGGAAATAATATTTGTTCTTACAATATTAAGATAGTTGACAGCCACTCTAGACCTTCATTAGTAAAGTAGTGAATTAATGATAGCAGTCGTAGTGTTGTCAGAGCGGAGATCTCACTGTTGAGGTTTGGAAACATGTTTCTGATGTGTGTGGGACTCCGTTTGACCGCAGAACAGCAGAGATCATCTCTGAACCCAGATTAGACTGATGATGATGATGATGATGAGGATGCTGTGAATTCAGATGCCAGTACCTCTTTTCTTCTGCTGCACGCCATTAAACTTGACCATTACAGCTAACAGAGGCATGAATCAAACAACTTACAGTTTCTAACAGTCCTTTGAATTCAATTTGATAAAAATGTCCATGAAATGAATCTACAGTATGTGAGCACATTAGGGGAGATAAGAGCAGAACCTAACGCCTGCTTAGTTGAAACAGAGTTTAAAAGTTTCCACACAGGCTAGCCTGACCAAACCGTATTTACTGGTCGCCTTATCAGCACTATTTAGAGAAAAGAAATGTCAATATTTGACAATCTTTGACCATTTATTTAACCATAGTAAAAGTGCATTTCCTAATGAAGTCAGTTTTATGTTTAAATGTAGTGTTTATTTAAACAAGGCAAAACTGCTGTTTATTCCTTTTGCTACTATTGTACTGAAAGGATGTTTTGCTGCTGTACAGTACAGCTCAAACATCTAGTGTTCAGGATCATGTTCATCATGTTCACGTTCACATGTGTACTTGTGAGCTTGCAGACATAAAGACCTCAGATCTGTACAGCGCTCTCTTCCACCCTCAATACCACGACTGAGCTGAGACCCTTGAGCAACAACTGAAACCCAACTGCTGCCCACTGCTCCGTGTGTGTGTGTGTGTGTGTTCACTACTCACTGTGTGTGTGTGTGTGTGTGTGTGTGTGTGTTCCCTACTCACTGTTGTGTGTTTTGTGTGTGTGTGTTTGTGTGTTCACTACTCACTGTGTGTGTGTGTGTTGTTTTTGTTGTGTGTTTCCCTACTCACTGTGTGTGTGTGTGTGTTGGTGTGTTTGTTCACTATCACTGCGGGTGTGTTGTGTGTGTGTGTGTGTGTGTGTTCACTACTCACTGCTGTGTGTTTGTGGTGTGTGTTGTGTTCACTACTCACTGGGTGTGTGTGTGTGTGGTGTTCACTACCCTGCACAGTGTGTAAACACAATTGCCTAGAAAAATAAACGAAGAAATTGAGTGTGTGTGTGTTGTGTGTGTGTGTGTTCATGTGTGTGTGTGTGTGTGTGTGTGTGTGTGTGTGGGTGTGTTCACTTAAATGTGTTAAACACAGAGCACAAATTCAGAGTATGAGACACCGTACTTGGCCACACGTCACATTCAACTATCCTCTTAATTGGTGATTTTAAAAAAATCCTGGTGTCTATAACAAGCATAACATACAAAAAATATATCATTTTTCTGAAGGTTTTTTTTTTTATGCTCTAAACAATGTAAAGACATGAAAAAAAAAAAACTAAAAAATTTCTATCACTTAAATATGTATACACACACACTGAATATGCATATAAGCCAAGTCAGAAAGTCAACTTTATTTCTGAAGCGCTTTATACAATATAGATTGTTTCACAGCAGCTTCACAATAGATTAAATTTATGCTGTAAAGCAGCTCTAACAAGTCAACAGTGTCATTATAGAGCTCAAGTCAGTTCAGTGTTGATTCAGTTCAGTTGCATAACTGTGTAAATTCATCAGTTGTACATGCATACTGTATATAGAGTGTATATGTGAATATGCATGTGTGTGCGAGTGCTGTGACAAACTCCTGTGCTCCACTGCACTCTGAACAAGCAGAACACACACGAGAGAGGAGAGCTTTACATTCTTCACATCTGTGTGTAGTTTGGTGTGTGTATGTGGCTAATTACTTTATGTTTGTGTGTAGAGTTACTAGGCAAAAATACCATTATTAGAAGAGTTAAAATAGTTTTGAAAGAAGTGTTTGCTTGTGCAAGATGTGTGATGTTTTGCATGTTGTGTGTGTGTGTTTTGTGGTTTTGTGTGTAGAGTTTAGAGAAATGGAGCCATAGTTTCAAAATCTGGGTGGAAGCATTTGTAAAAAACTGTAAAGTTCAGCAGAATTGAGCAGATATACAGACAGTTGAGCTACTCAAAGTGTTCAGTCAGCATCAGTGTATTAATGTCTCTCGCACTCTTTTGAGCTCAGAATAAACCAGCAAATAAACGGTTTCTCGAACTGATAGTGAACAGTTGGTGATTGCCTGTACTCCATCTCTTAATGTCTTCAGAGAGGAATTCATTATATCTAGAGACTGATTTAAGAAGAAAACAGTATCTGAGAGCCGCTGTAAAGCACTGGTGTGAGGAAGACACTGATGATGTACCTTTAGTTACGTGTGTGTTTGTAGTCGAGGGATCCTGAGAGTTTGTGCTGTGGACTGGAGTCACTGCTGTCGCTGAATCAGCTTGAGCTGTGAAAGATCAATATTAGTTCAGCTTAGATTATGACAACTGTAGATTATGACGATCATATTTTAATCACACAAGATAACTTTAGCATTAGTATTATAATTGCACATCTAACAGAAACTCTTCTATAACTGATTGATGAGGTTGTTTTCTCACCTGAACTCTTGACAGTGTATGTGACTGAGCTCTTGACTTGATCTCTCTGAGTAACATTGCATCTCCACTCTCTGTTGTGATCTTCATTCAGGAGTGTTGTATTCAGAGTGATGATACAGTGATGTGATGAGGATAATATCTGATATCTGGAGTCTGATCTCGTCAGTTTAACACCAGCCTGATTCACCCAGAACAGCTGAATTCTCTCAGAACAGATCCAATCATCACACGAGACTCGAGGATATGAATACAACTGACAGGAGAGAGTCACAGAGCGGCCTGCACTGATCTCAGTCTGTGAGGATGAGGAGGAGGATGAAGAGACTGAAACACAAAATAACACACAAATCACAGACTCTTCAATCATCAGGAGAGCTTAAATGAAGAATTTGCCTTTTTAAATTGACCACATGATCATAAAATTACCATGAAGAACATGCAGATAAACATGAGCATCAGTTCCTTGTTGTTTGTCATTCACATATTGTCTGCAGATGTAAGATCCATAATCTTCTTTTGAGATGTTCTTGATGTTCAGAGAGCAGTCAGACCCCAGACTCAGTCTCTCATGACTCTCTGTGGTTTTCTTCTTTATCCCTAAACCAATCAGTTCAACTGCTGCTGAATGATTGTTATAGTTCCATGTAGTTGAGTTACAGTCATGAAGAGTATTATTACAGGACAGACGGACATCTTCACCAGAACTGATGAACACATGAGCATCATCCACTCCACTGGAACCTGAAACACAAGAACATTTGAGTGATCATTATACTATATATTAATAAATGAAACTTTATTGTATGCATATATACACTGAACTCTTTCACAGGAGTTTAAAGAGCATGTAGAAGTGTGTTTACCTGTGAGAAGTGAAGAGAGAAAGATCAGTCCCAGCAGACACAGATGACACTCATCAGACATTTTCTCTTTCTCTCATTTCTCTTCATTATATGCTCTCAACTCTTTCTTTAAATACTATCCACCCTTCCTGTGTTTCTTCACTTCCTCTGATCTACAGACTGAGGGATATTCTGATATTTAGTGACTCAATCCTTGCAGTCTATGGGAGGGTCAGATAGCTCTCAGATTCCATCAAAAATATCTTAATTTGTGTTCCGAAGATGAACGGAGGTCTTACGGATTTGGAACGACTTGAGGGTGAGTAATTAATGACAGAATTTAATTTTTGGGTGAACTAACCCTTAAGTATATAATCAAATTTAACCTGGTAAAAAAAAATATTACTTTAATGTTATCTGTGTTATATTTCATCTGCAACAGTAATGTGAACTTTTATAAACATCCGTTTTGGTCGTTAACTTTTAAAGGCATCATTATGCAGAAAATATGAGCAGAGTTCTCTGCATAAAGACCCGTGGCTCACAGACCAACGTGCTACTTCTTTTCTCTCCGATATGGTAGGAAGTTAAATTAAAGTAAATGTGGAGGATGTTAACTGTGACGAGATGATTGACGGGTCAGTTTACAGTGACAGTGTGCGTGTAACAGAGCGGTATACAGTATATTAAAACCCCGCGCATGGCTTTAGCAGGCATGTAGTCATGATACTAAGCGGGGCAGACGGTGCCTGAGACCTCCCGAGCTCAACAGCGCCCCATTTTTTATCAACGTAAATCTGTGGTGAACAGGGGAACTGCAGCGCGCTCTAATCGAGAGCCATTGGGGCAGATTTGAGACTGGCCTGCTTATTTTCATGTTACCTTACGTGACCCTCGCTCCAGACAGTCCAGACCAAGACGATATCAATCCGCTTCAGCTATGTGTCTGCATCAGGTCAGTAACTAGCTGGCATCTCTGTTTTTCCTATGTGGAGTAGTGTTTTAAATTAATTAAAGTGTTAATCCTTTAGTTTAAATGTGCTCACATGAATAGCCTTTATATGGTTATATTGTGTTTGTTTTATTATTATTCTGAGAATAGACATGTGATCGTCTTTCCTCACCCGAATTGCTCCACAACTTGTAACATTCTAAATCAACATTGGGCGTTTAAATACTTATGAAAGGGGTCCATAGAATGTTGCCTAAAATAAGCATTATTTTGTGTATTTGGTGTAATGAAATGTGTTTATGCGGTTTAAGTTTAAAAAACACATTATTTTCCACATAATGTACATTATTGTTGCTCCTCATGCCCCGCCTTTCTGAAACTCGTAGATTTTTACAAAGCTCATCGGTCTGAAAAGCGAGGTGTGCTGTGATTGTCCAGCTATCCAGTGCGTTGTGATTGGCCGAATACCTCAAGCGTGTGACGGAAATGTTATGCCCCTCACCATACTGTGATGATGCCCTGTCCGGCCGGAGCGACGAGACAAAAACATTAAAACCCATTATAAACGAGGCATTCGTTGCATCCAGTGGGGACATAATTACGGATTATAATGACTTATACTGTCTTTTTACGCGTTTGCGTTGCATCGCGCCGCGTAACCTAAAACCCATGTCTGCATTTGTGATCGGAGAAATGACAAACGACAAGCGCTACTCTACACTGCCAAAAACTTGCGTTGAAATATAACAAATTCAAATTCTTTAAATATAAAAAACGTACTTACAGGCTGTGAGTCAGAACAGCCGGCATTGTAGTCTACTCTCCCAGGATCAGGAAACAGTCCTCCATAAAATGTGCTGCACACATCTGAATATTTGGGTTGAAGTGTTCTGGAACAGTGTTGTAAATACAACTTAACCACTGATTTCTAGTTGTGTCCATTTTTGGAAAGCCAAACAAAGTAGTTTCGCTTTCACAATGAAACACAGCGTCACACACGGTGGCCTAGAGTGAGCAGAGGCCAGGAGCTTGAGAACGGCGCGACCGGCGGATTCGACGAAGGAGGCTTGCGGCAACCACATGTGACGACCCCGGGCTGGACTCCGCTTCGTCCACGGTGAAAGCCGATCCGGCGATCCACAGCGTGAAGTTGATGTATTTCCTCAGCGACCAGCACGGATCAGCTCTAGGCATGACGAAGCTGATATCGTCCTCTTTTGGAAGACCAAACAAAGTAGTTTTGCTTTCACAACGAAGCACACAGCGCCTTCACGACATGGCGGCGGCAACAATACTACAGCGAGAATAAAAGTTAAGCCTTCTTTCTTTGGGTGAACATTTGGGTGGCGTTATGCAAATCTTCCCACATAGTGATGTAGATATGTGGGGGCGTGTTAGATCGAGCCATTTTAGGCAGGCATGGTTAACTCTAACTTTTATAAAGAATATCTCTTTGGATTTGAGACTTTAGTCTTTGCAACTTTACAGATCTTCTTTATGCACCAAGAGCTTGTAACACTCCAAAGAGAAAGGAAGAATTGAAATCGCATCATATGACCCCTTTAAAGCAATTATAATACAGCGTTTTATGTGTGTTCTCTGAGCCTGTCAATCAACATTAGCGCGCCACCCACAGGATAACGCAAGGACATCTCTGCCAAAATTTTGTCCCCATGTGTTCAGAGATTAGAATAAAAAGTTTACAAAACATTTTTCATATATTACTGCTACGACCCAGAATCTGCCCCACCTAAATTTACAGTCAGGAGCCACTACTGATAATAATATTAATAATACATAATTGCATAGCAATATAATGTATAGGCTTATAATGTTTAATGCAAATACATAAAAATAATATATAACGTGACATACCTAATATAATGTAAATCCTTTCATTAGATGACCTGGTGCTACTAATACTACTACTTATAATAATAATGCACTCAGTTTGCACATTTGTTAATTTTACTGTTGCTATTTTTTATCAAGTAGCTTCTATTCAATTTGTACATTGCTAATGTTACTGCTGATATCATCAAGATGTAGATGCACTCAATTTCCACACATTACTGTACTATTGTTTTGCACATAAGTCAATATTGCACATTCGCATATATAGATGTACATAGTATATATTTCTATATTTACATAGTCTATATTCCTACTTCTGCAGCATAGTGTTATTTTATTATGTTTGTGTGTGTGTGTGTGTGTTGTGTGTGTGTGTGTGTGTTATTTTTACATAGTTTTGCACTTGTCTTGGCATTCACTGTGAACAGCAAAGAAAGAATTTCATTTCACAGGGAAACTTGTTTTCCTCACTGTGCATATGACAATAAACACTGAATTTTAATTTGAATATGGCTCTCAGTTGTGTGCTGTCTTCTGGGCCATACACCTTAAAGGGGTCATATGATGCTATTTTAAAGATCATTATTTTGTGTATTTGGTGTAACAGAATATGTTGACATGCTTTAATGTTCAAAAAACTCGTTTCAAATACTGTACATTATTGTAGGTCCTCTATGCCCCGCCTCTCTCAAACATGTCATTTTCTACAAAGCCCCTCCTTCCGACAAACACAGTCTGCTCTGATTGGCCAGCTGACCAGTGCATTGTGATTGGCCTGAACACCACAAGCACTCGTCGGAAATGTAATGCCCCTTACCATAATCGCGAGCTTCAGCTTTCAAAATAAATGTAAAGACAGTAAATAATATCCTTAGTTTTACCATCAGTTCAAGCCCGAAAGCACAACAGAGTTGCGTGACAGACTCAGTGATGAAGCTGGTATGTGTTTGCAGTACACAAGCCACGGTTAAGAAAGCTGACTCCACTGTGAGTGACACTGTCTCTCTCTCTCTCTCTCTCTCTCACACACACACACACACACACACACACACCCACCCTCGCGACAAAGATCTTCGCCAGATTCAGATTTCAGTCTTCAAGTTGGTCTCAACGAATCAGAAGAATCCAGTTGATCTTGTGTTCAGATCAGTGAAACATCTCTAGCCTCTTTAACTCTCAATGTTTCAGCTCATTCACACAGTTTGAAAGTATTTATTAATGATTTCACTGTGAAGGAATTCAGCTTTTAATTCTTGCAGACGAGACTCGTTAGTTGATAATGGGTCTGTATTCTGTGTAAATATAATGAAGCTGCTGAAAGTAAAATGTGCTAAATGCTGTGATTTTAAACCATTATTATTCTGAAATCTGATGAAATGATGTAAGGTTGAAAGGTTGAGAAGGATGTTTAACATGTCTCCAGCAGGATCTCAGATCTTCTGCTCTAAAACCCAGTGATCTGCTTGTATAGTCAGCACTGCAGAAACGAGCTGTCTGTGTAGGGAGGGAACAGAGCTAGTGATTCCTGTGAGGTGAATAATAAGTACAATCTGTGATCAGTGAAGTTATAAAGAGTTTAATTAGGCTATTAAGTACTTTATTGGTATGACTTTTTTATTTCCAAAGCATCAATACACATTATAAAATCATAGACAGAGCAACAATGTGCCAGTGAGTGTAATGACACTGGTTTTACTGCGGCACATGTCTGATAATAATAACACCAGCATCTGATCTGTTTCTGACTCTGTAATGTCTTTAATGGAGGTTCATATTTGCTGCGTGTCGGGTGGGTGGCGCCAGATATCCATTATTGGATTATTATTAGTGAGCATGAATAGCCTGGTAATGTTTCTCTGCTTGTGTCTGATGTTTTGTGCTTTATATCGTGTGTCTCGTGTTCAGTGAGCTGTGACTGTAAACACTGATATGAGTTTATTCACAGTCCTGCTCTATTCCTTCAGTTCAGATCAATGCTTCATGTGGTACATTTAAGGAAATTATCTCAGAAATGATCTCATTTTTGCTTTAAGCTATGAAACAAAGACTTTATCTCACTAATCACATTTGTCAGGATCAGAAAAGAAAGGAATCGGACGTCTACGGGATCACGAGATTATATTTCCCGTAAAAAACCTGCTTTATGCACACATGATACTTGTTGTATAGTGTCAACCATTATAAATATAGACTATATTGAGTTTTCATGTTTTTATTAGCTTTCATCTTCATGGGCTCGTTGTGATCAGATTCAGTGAAAATGGCGACCAGACCTGAAACTCTTCCTGCCAAACAACCGAAATGATGCCCCTTAGTTAGGACTTGCACTTGTGATTTGAGCTCTGATTGGCCAATAACTGCTTTAATTTAGTTCGTAAATTATTATACCTAGAGAATTTTAATATTTTGTTTGCATGATAATTAAGTTTTACATAATACACAACATTATTAATCTAAACAGGTTAAAGAGCTGGCTGTCTGGTGCAGTCTTAACAACCTGGAGCTTAACACGCTCAAAACTGTGGAGATGATCGTGGACTTCAGGAGAAACCCCCTGCACTCCCCCCACTCACCATCATGGACAGCACTGTGACTGCAGTGGAGTCATTCAGGTTCCTGGGCACCACCATCTCTCAGGTCCTGAAGTGGGACACTCACATAGACTCCATTACTAAAAAGGCCCAGCAGAGGCTGAATTTCCTTCGCCAGCTGAGGAAGTTCAGCCTGTCACAGGCGTAGATGACAGTTCCACTCTGCTATCATTGAGTCTGTCCTGTGTTCATTCATAACTGTCTGGTTTGGCTCAGCTACCAAATCAGACATCAGGAGACTACAACAGACAGTCAGGACTACTGAGAGGACCATTGGTTCCCCCCTGCCCAACCCCAAAGATCTTTACACCTCCAGATTGAGCAAAAGGGCTAGTAAAATCACTCTGGACCCCTCACATTGTAGAAGATTTGAATAAATCAAAATGAAAATTGTTCAGGTATAATCGGTGTGAATGTGGCCATTTACTGTATGTATTAAGTTATTCTACTATTATAATCATGTGTATTTGCCTGCATGTATAGAAATCTGTATGAGAATGGAATGTGCAGACATATGGTGAAGTACATGATAAGCACATGATGGCACATAATGGGGCCCTTATTTTCACAGAACATAAAATCAAGGCCTCATGACTTCATCGTGAAGATCCCATGACAAATATGAATGAAACCATTAAACATGCCTAGAGAACGAACAGTATATAAGAGAGTACTGAAAAAGAGTCTGGAGATTGCTCTGCAGAGTTCTCTCAGGTTTTATTGTCTCTGATAATAAAATATCTTCTGGCATCAAAACTCCAAGACTCTGAGAAAGATTCTTCACAGCAGCGGCAGAAGCCACCACACGACCAGCACACACGCTCTTTTGAACTGTTGCCTCTGGTCGGCGCTACAGAGATAAAAACAGCTAGACATAAGAACAGTATTTGTTTTCCTGCGGACCATATTCAGCCTGAACAATTAAAACATTCATAACTACACATTGTCCACTATAACTGACTTCATTTAATCTTAATCTTCTTTAAAAAATTTTACATTTGTAAACTGCACACTTGTAAATAACATATCTGTACATTAATTTAAACAATTACATAATTTTTTTCTCTATTTCTATTTCTGTATATTTATTTATTTATTGTTCTGTTTTTCTTATATTAGTGTTATATTCCAGCTCTACTGTGTAATTCTATGTATGTCTGCACTATATGTGTACATTCTTCTGCACTTGGAAGCTCTTGTCGCCAAGTCAAATTCTTTGTATGTGTAAGCATTCTCGGTAATAAAGCTCTCTCTGACTTATGATTTCCTGTCCAGACTTCTGATGACTCACACCAAAATATGTAATTTGGAATCCTCAGCCTAGAAAGTGAAGATGTGGCACAGCATCCCCTGTCTTTCACCTCCATCTAGCTTCTGTGGGATTCATCTCAAAGGGGAATTGTGGAATGGACGATTTAGAGAACCTCCTTCAGGCCATTTGTTCTTGTTTTTGGATTGACTTATGCCTTGCATCTTGGTTAGTGCAAGACCAATAGATTTATTAGATTATTAGACAAAAACTCAACATACCTAAAGTTAGCTAAAATGTGTTGAATGGATTTTAGAAAATGAATTTAATTAGACTGTGAATTCTAAAAGTAAATCCTTGTTGTACATATTTTTGTCCTTGTTTATTGTGCAACTGTAATTTAAAAAATAATAATTTGGCAGAGATAATCCAGTCAGATTAAACCAGTTAACTAGCTATATTAAAAATGCAATTTGGTCTACTGAAAGTTAACTTTACTACAATTTAATAATTTGAGTTACCTTAACTGGAAAATTTAGTTATTGTAACAGATTGTTAGTTCAACTAACACTTTCCAATGTAAAGAACTTGAAATGTCTTGTTTGTTCAACAAGACAAAATCAGCTTTTTTAGGGCAACAAGTTTCCATAGATTGTTTAGGTTCAGTTTACTTGTACAGGTTTAAAATGTCTCAATGGAGTGACGAAAATCCCTCAGATTTCATTAAAATATTTTATTTTGTGTTTCAAAGATGAATGATAGTCTTACAATATGACGTTACTATAACATACATTTTCATTTTTGGGTGAACTATCCCTGTAATATTAGCCATTTGGTGACTATTCGTTAAAAGAAAAGGAAGAAAAGCAATAATTGAAAGACCCAAGAAACAGAGTGAAGGGTAGGATCAATGTTTAATAAAGTTAGGAAAATGTTCATATGGCAAGATAAAAACAGAAAATGAATTTTTAGTTAGGTTTCTGATTGCTATTTATGTACAACTAAATTATACTAATACAGAGCAACAACATTTTAAACAATAAAATATAGTTATGTGCATATGGGAGAGCATTTGATCACCATTTTTTGGGGACATTTTCATATACAGCATTCGTCTTTGATTTCTGCAAGGAAGAATACATAAAAAAAAAATAAAAATACACTCAATCAGCAATGATGCTCATGCAACAGAAAATAATAGCAGTCCAGCTGAGGTTTCTCTGTGCAAAACTTAATGTGTTTTTGTTTTTTTGATAACTACATATTACAAACAGATGCTAACATGGAGCAGCTAGAGGAAATGACATCAATCATGACTTTAAGCAGATAAATCATCAAACATACTAAGTTCTGACAGTTTGTCATGACAGCCTCTACTCTGAGAATGATTGTCTTTCACACAAATGCAACAGCAAAGACACTTGTTGCAGCACATTTACAAAGCAACCAGTGGCTGCTAAAGCTGCATTTGAACCAACTGCAGCTCAACGACAGACTTCAGCACTTACTCAGCAGTCCTACTTTCTTTACAATGACTATCTAATCAAAGAAAAAATGGCCTTGTATGGGTTATTAAAAAAATAGATATGATTTTAAACAAAACCTCATTTAGGCCACATATCACATCACGTGTGGGCTGTGCATGAACTAAAGATGCATCACAATGCAACTCCATTAATTATGGAAGCAATCTACACCCAGCATAAACGCGAGTTTGACAGGGCAAGAATTATCATAGTTTTAATTGTGTATTGTTTGATGATCACTGCGGTCTTTTAATGTGTATATTTTCATTTCTAATATGTTGCGGTATCCAACAATGAACCAACACTTAAATGCATAATCTTTATCAATGACTGGTGTTTAAAAATAAAAGTTTTAATAAATTTTAAATGCATTGCCTATGTGCTAAATGCTAATTAATCTTTAGGTCTGCTAAATGGAAAGACTTGTGCTTAGGTGCAAAGAGCATGCAGCCTTCGTTGACTAACTTTAAATAGCATAAAAATATGGTTAAACACTCCTTTTGATGTGCTCCATATACTGAAGGTAGTATATGTCGATAAACCACAAACGTCTGAACCCTGATAGCACAGGTACATCAAGGAGATGTCTATTTGACGTCCACTTATAAAACGGATAGTTCCGGTGCTTGATTCTGATTGGTTGAGCCGCGTTCGAAGCTGTTGTAAATTACTCTACAAACAAACACCTTCGTTTACTTCTGTGTGTTGCTCGGAAAATACTTTGTAGCAACCACAACTTTTCTGAGGAACTACGTTGTTTGGTGGAAGAATACTGTTTTTATTAATATAATTACACTTTATTTGCTTTGTTTTATATTGTAAAACCTTTCTACATGTATGGAATAACCATTTTATAAAACTCTGCTTCATGTCGTGCCCAACAACGCCCCTTAGCTGTTATAAATTCATTGTAAACCACGGCTTCACGGGGCTTATTGCTTTAATTTACATCTGCTAGACGTATTTTTTAGAGTGTTTGCTCATCTGCAATACGTCTATAGGACAAATGTCAAAAATATTTAGAATGTTGATGATTTAGAATGTATGTAAAACTGACATCTTACAGACATCTATCAGATGTTTGTACACAGCAGATGCTTTCCAGATGAAGCGATCTTTAATAGATCTTTAACAGACATCTTACAGATGTGCGTGCGCTGTCTGGGCACACTGACACCTTCTGATCTTGCAAACTGACTGCACCAACATCTTTCAACTACTTACTGTGTTTCGTGTTGTTGCTTTACACAATGCTGAATCAGTTCTGTCTTCCTCCTGTGTCTCGACTGCATTAACAATAATCACAAAAGCGTTAAAATGATAAAGTTTCATTATTAATGGAAATTAACAGTCTTAAAATGATAAATATTCGTACATATTAATTGCTTGCTCCCCTGACCTGTTTTTCTACGTTTCTTGCAGATGCAGCAGATCACGACTGCAGCTACAATCAACAGAGATCCAGCCGCGATCAGCACAATGTACAGTAAAGGTAGGCCTTGATCTGTAATAGACAGAATGAGACAGAGCGACTGAATCTGTCTGATCTACAACAAACTTGAAACATCAGCTCTGTATCCCCATACCTGCAGATGTGTGGCAGAGTTGAGTGATGTCCAGATGTTGAGTCTGGCTGCTGATGGGATTGTTGAGCACACAGCTGTAGGTGTTTACATCCTGATATTCCACCTCCAGAGGAAGAGAGAGACTGATGCTGAGATCAGACACACTGATGCTGGACAATAAACTGTTTCCTTTGTACCAGGAGAGAGTCACATGACCCACATTCACGGCTGAACACACCAGTGAACATGAAGATGACGAGTTACTGCTGATGACAGGAACAGGCAGAACACCATAGACAGTGAGACTGAAATTCTTAATCGCACGTTTGATGTCTAGTTTATAACGTCCAGCATGTTCAGGTCTGGTGTTTGTGATGGTCAGAGATCCAGTTTGATTGTCCAGCTTCAGTCTGTCTCTGAATCTCCCGTCAAGAGCATCATCAAATACAGTCATGCTGTCAGCCATTACATTGATTTCAGCTATTAAAGTGTTTTCAGGCCCAAACCTCCACAGAATCAGATCATCATCCATCATTTCAGTAAGATCAGAGTTTAGAGTGACTGAATCTCCCTCCATCACTGACTGGATTCCATTTGTTTTAGCAGGAAACACACCTGAAGAACATGAACAGAATTAAGACCACTGTTGGTTTTCAAACCAGGGGCCAGGTGGACTGGTTGGACATCTGCACTCTAAAACAGGCGGGGGGTTTGTTCAATCCAACTTTGGGTCAAATACGGACTAACCCATCCGTTGGGTTAAATGTTACATCACATTTTTTAACCCAATGGTTGGGTATTCCATATTTGACCCAAAGTTGGAGTGAAACAACCCAGCATTTTTTAGAGTGTGTGATAAGACTAGGCTGGACATAAAGACATAGGCCTGAACTTATAAAGGTTACAAAAAGAGATTTTTTGCAGCAATGCCTTAAAAGAACCATATTTGGTTCCCCAAAGAGCCTTCCATTGGACACTTCTTAAAAGAACCATTATTTACTTAGTGAGACGCCTATTAAGAACCTTTATTTTTAAGAGTGCAGTACCTGTTCCACCATCTACACTCTTAAAAATAAAGGTGCTTCAAAAGGTTCTTCAAGCGATGCAATAGAAGAACCATTTTTGGTTCCACAAAGAACCATTAGGTCAAAGGTTCTTAAAGAACCATCGTTTTTACCTTTTTATAATCTCAAGAACCTTCTTTCGCCACAAAGAACCTTTTGTGAAACAGAAAGGTTCTTCAGATGTTGAAGGTTCTTTATGGAACCATTTAGACAAAAAGGTTCTTCTATGGCATCGTGAAGCACCTTTATTTTTAATAGTATAGGCATAGCGCACATCTGAGATGAAATGTTGCGCTTAGTCTAAGGTAGGCATAAATTGAAAAGTCACAACTGGTTTGTACAAGATTATTTTCTTGTCCGTGAGTTAATTGTGAATGAATTATTGTGGACATGAAATGTAATATTTATGGTGAGTTTGCCCAGGATAAGTGATATATAGCAATTGTTAAGATGGCTGTGCTGACACAGATAACTGACTTCACCCTCAGAAAAAAAGGTACAGTGGAGGTACAATTTTGAGAACAAAATATATGACTGTACCTTTAAAGGTACACAATTGGTCTTAGGGTCCAATTATACAATAGTTTTCCTCTACCTAGAGGTACAGAAATGTACACTTAGGGTACCACCCCAGTGACGGCCACTTGCACCTTAAAATGTAAAATGTTAAGAGCATTAACTTAAAATGTTCTGTATGTAATCATGCATGAAATATTAAATATGAACTTATCTGTGCATATCGTGCTCAGAGGGACAGTATGCATGGACATAATATTTCACATTTTAATGTGTATTCTCAGCAAGTGATATTTAGCCTGCAACTAATTTAAATTCACTGTACTAAAAAAAGCAATATTATCTGACACTGAATTAGGCTACATAACCAAAGTGAATAACTACAGGCTGCAAGGTGAATTATACCTTTAAAAAAGCATTAATCTGTATTCAGATTTCAGAACTAACACTTTATTTGCAGTGGGTTTAAATGTTGCACAAGCTCGCTTACACTTGTAATAAGCTGGGACAATTCCCGACATTAAATACATAACCATTTACATACTTAGGATGTTTGCACGTAGGGAGTTCAGATATAAAAACGCTCATTGTTAGGTGACATTTACTCACTGAAATCAGATGGGTTCACTTGTTATGATGTCACAAACATTTTACTTCTTTATTTATAGCAAAGTTTGTAACTATTGCAAATCATCTACACTGGCGTAGTTGTGCATGGCTGTAGTTTTAGTTGGTGCAACAGGTGTAAATATTGATTGGAACGCTGGATGAGCTTAAACTTTTTTTTTCTTTGCATCCAGCTGGTTAAATTAGCCCCTGTAGTTTGAAATGATATGTTAATTGCTTTTTGACTAATGCATTTATTTTACTTCTGTTGTTGCTCATGATTACTACTGAAGTATTTTTTTAGAGAGACGGCTAATTTGCATTTGTTTGTTCAGCAACAATCCTTGAAATTAATATATTAAAAAAGAAACACACACAAACAAAAAAGCACAGTGTTTTGAAAAGCACTTTCTGAGCCCCTGTTGAGTTTGAATACAGGAATTTCCATTATTTTTCATGACATTTTAAAATATTTTCAGGACTTTTTCCAGTCCTGTAAATCAGTTTGAAAATTCTCTGATAAACAGAGACAACAGCAAGTGAAAATGCACTGTAGTTTGTTACACTGAAATATCAAGCCATAATAATGCTTAAACTTACCAGTCAGATGGCACCCGCACAAACAGAACAAAACAAGCATGTGAAACATGTTCTTTACCCATTCAGTGTCTGATCTAAAATGACTATTGACTGATCTGCTATGAGTCCCCCCACCACAGAGTTTGACCCTCGTATAGTTCACACAACCGAAACACATGCCATATGTCCTAAAGTTACATCCAAATAATCTTCTGGCTCTAATTAAGACTTTACCTGTTTTGATCATTTAACACTGATCATTTTGTTGAACTTTCAGAATGTTGTTAATCTCTATGAATTACATGGTTAAAAAATAAAAAAAACGTGATTTTAAAATGGTTGTACCACTTGGTTTTTACCACAACAATGGTTTTACAATTCAACTGAAATACCCATATATCAATAATTGTGTTAATGGATTAAAAAAAACAGAAAAGTTAAAATCGTCTACCATCTCACATTGCCAGTGGTACTAAGGTGTGACTCTAGCAGCTCATCTGAATCAAACTGAAACCTTCTGCGGTCAGTTTTCTTCAGAAATGTGGTTTGATCTGCAAGGTGGACATTTGTTTGATCTGTGTTCAGTTTGTAGGTGAAGAGTTTCTTGCTGACTTCCTGTCTAGATAAAACGGCTTTACAGTTAAATAAAGTACTGAATCAATCCATCAAAACAGTCAACAGTCAGTTCTGTTCATTTATTTATTTTTTATGAATATTTGTTAAAAATAATATTTCTATAGCCCGAAAGAGAGTCGCCTCACTGCAAAGCCAATGCAGCACCCTAAACCTACCCATAACCCTATCACTAAACATACCTGTGCAGGACTGAATTGATTTAGATTTTTCATTGAATTTATTATTTTGTATATGTCTACTCAAGTGAGGACTTTGATTTTGAAAAGCAGTCACAGACACACTGTTAGTTCAGCAAGTATTACCGCAGTGAGTCAGCTGAATGTTGTAACTGCTCTGTGTGAGGCTCATTCTGAATTAGGGCTGCCCTCGACTAACGCGACACGCGTCTGGTCGACTAGTCGTTCATTTGAAGCATTAGTCGAATAATTGCACCTTTATTAATAAACCATTTAAATCATTATAATGAGCCTTTAATTGCATACATAGCCTAATATGCGCTCAAGTACATGCATAAAGCTTGCCACAGCGCACCGGCAGAAGTAATGATTATGAATGTGTTACTGTGAAAAACAGATAAGGAGGCTGCATTAACATTTGAATAATTTGACAAACTAGTGCTTTCCTTGTTTTCAGATTAAGAGATGAAGTCGGCGACACTGGCTCTGCAGTAGTAGACACACCTGTATTCATGTTTCATACGGATTACATAATCTGAGAATATTTATTTTCTATTTGAATTTAAGTTTCACTCTGTCTAGATATATTTTGAATGTCTGTAAGGCAAAGATAGCCTGTACACAGAGTTTCGCACTCAAGTTCATAGAGACCGAGACGGCAGAAAGCGCACCATGTTTGCTTTCATTATTTTACAAAAGCGCAATGTTTTGTTGTTATTGTGAGTGCACACAAATAAACGTAGAGTCTTTACAGATTTGAAAGATGTACTCTTATCTGTATGACCAAAAATGAGGGATTATTTTAAGAGCAAGTAAATGCACTGACAACGGCGCCTCCATCTGTCCTGCAGTGAGCTACTGTTCAATTTCCACACAGACACTTGAACAGCGGGCATTTCTCTAGGTTAACATTAGATTGAGCAGCCATGTAAAGTTGCTAATACTTACATATTTCAGATGATAAGCCATATTTGAGAGGTCAATGAATGATAAGCGAACATTTGGATGTCCTGCCCGTCGATGTACAGTTACCATAGACTAGCCGTTAACGATCTGTCCGTCACGGACTGCATGACTTCTCCCGTGGATTCTTTTTCTTTCTGCGACTAATCGACTAATACAATTTTGATCAACCAAGCCTCTTCTTATTGACTAACGATTAGTCGACTATTAGGGGGCAGCCCTATTCTGAAATATCATCTTTCTTTGCCTCTGTTAGACGCAATGTCTGTGAGTACACAATGTTGAACATATTGTGTGATACATGTAAGAATGTGATTTTGATATAATTATTATGATAGATATTTTTTTTCTTAGTTTAATTGCCTTTACTATATTGTCAATTAATAATATTTGGTAATTATGTTTTTTGTATATTTTTACAGTTTCACAGTTGAGTCATAAACTTCAGAAACGACTCGATGTCTCCAGCGAAGTTTTTTGAGTCACTGTTTAACTTACTGGATAGTTCGATGCCAGAGAAGTCTAATAAGGCCAGTAAATCCAGCTCCACTCATTACGTCCAGAGAGGGGAAACTGAATGTCATTCAGCTCGGCAATGAGCACCATTAAATAAAAAAATATGTTCATATTGCAGGGAAAGTTTGTACAGTACACTAAATGATCTGACTTTGGGGTTTTGAAAATAAGGTTAAGCTATGGTAGTCAATTTTGTTCATATCTTTGCTGATAATTGTGCTTTTTCCTGTTTGTGTCCCACAGGGAGGCAGTTATCCCATGAAAAAGTAATGAGTCCAGAAATTCTCAGACAATAGAAATGGAGGCTGAACCTGCAGATCGTGGATGGCAGTGATGTGGATGATGGAGCATCTACCCAGAAAAGGTTATATATTTTATTGAAACCAAAACTAGCATCTACAATATACATGTGAACAAATCAACTGCCCTTTTTATTTATTTATTTTCTCCAGGCCAAAATAATGCCCTCATTAGTTATGAATGTAATTTCTATTTTTGTTATTTCTATTTATTTCATTGATGCTAAATAGCAAATGGAATTGTTGTGAACTCTGTCAATGAGCACTTGGGTTACTATAGTATAATTCTTCATGTCTGTATGGAGGCATATTATTTGCATGGGCTTTGTTGTTGTTCTGCCTTGTCCTTAAGAAGGTGGAGCTCAGATCAAGTGATATCTGGGAATATTTTACAGTTACAACTTATAAATATTACTTAAATAATTAGTATTCTGCAGTCTTTTATATAATCTTTATCTTTACCAACTATGTTTTGATACTCAATATATTTGTAGTGTTGGATCGCAAAACTTAAGCAGATTACAGATATATTTTAACACCATGTCGACTAAAATCAAGTTTAGTTTACTGTACCACCCAACACTACCAAAGTTAAAAAGTTGCTTTTAAATGTTGAGCACTTCCTGAAATACATATAGGGTTCAGACAATTTGATTTTTAATATGATATGTTTAAGTTTAAACATAATTCTGGGCTTAGTTAATCAATTTATTTTAATTATATTATAAAAACCTAACTTTTACTGATTTCTTTCAGAGGCAGTGATCCAGAAATGTCTTCAGCAGGGGCCTATTGGAGATGGCAATAAACCAAAAACTAGCCAAGCTGTGGGAATACAACACTGTTGACCTTTAGCTGAACCACGACAACTGGTTGATGTTCTGTTTCTTATGCATGTTCAGTGCTTTGATCAGTTATATATGCATTTTTTATCTCTCTTTTTTCTTTTTGATTGTGCAGCTCGACAAGATTTTTTTTTCTATTCAATTAAAGTCTGTTTAAATAAAGATGTGTTACTTTTTCTAGCTTATTGTACCATTTAGCATTTAAGGCTGAAGGCATGAAATGTGCAATGCACTGCAACTTTGTAGATACATGTGCCTAAAACCTGTATTAAAAGATCATTTTAAAGAGCAGGTATTAAAAGATAAAATATATGAAACCATTATGACATATATAAGTGACACATGTCACATATATGTCTAATTTGTATAAAACACACAATTAAAAATACATATATCTCACATACATTAATAATTAAATACATTCCATGTATGGCAATAAATGTATTATGCATACACAAACACATTTTTGTATGGGGTAGACTTATATGTCAATATATGAAATTGTTCCATTTTCTAATAGGGTTCATATATGGATTGGGCAAATATAAAACATGTAGGCTATTTAATATATATACAGTATATTTGATATATGCACATATATTACATTTCCGTATGGGTGGCAACAAATAGCAACCTATCTATAATAGTTAGCAACATTATGAAATGTTTATATTAATTTGTGAGAAATACTCTATTTGATTCTCAGCTTAGAGAACCACAACATTCAACGGCACCATCTTAGAGCTCCTAAAGTGGTCAGTTATGAGCATCATATCAAAACCTCACAGCAGTTTAAACTTGTCTGAACACAGGAGATGTGTTTATGGACTACACTGATTCATACTCGCATTGATCAATTAAATGTTCAAAATAATGAATTATTGGCAGATAATTAGAAAAATAATTGCTAAAAAAAGTGTTTGGAATTAATTGCAGTCTACATGCTGTCATTTTGTGTTTTATATATCTGCATATAAATCTGCAAAACATTATTTAACCCATAAGAACCCGCGGTGTAACAAACACTGGTGATTATCTGGAAATGTAGTTATTAATACATTCATTATATTGTTATTAATCAATTTATGGCATCAACATCTGATTATTTGTTACTAAATGTTCTTATTACGCGCAGGGGCCCCTGTTAGTGAACCACACAGGGATTTTTATATTTTTTCTTTTTCTTGGTGCCAGCTTTCCCTTCTTGAGTTTTCTGTTCTTCAGAATTGATCTCTGTAAATTCTCTGTACTGCCTCATGAGCTCTTCCATCTTCTGCTTTAATTCCTCAATGTTCTGAAGCAGAAGTTTCTCTTTCTCTGTGTCTGTCTTCCCTTCATTAGTTTGTGGCGTGTCCATGTTTTCTTCCTCTTTTATGGAGTCAGTCTGCTCTCCTGGTTTCATGAAGGTATTGTCTCCTTGATCTGTGATGGTATATTTGAGTTTTTCTCTTTTCTCTTTCCCACATGCTGCTTCAGATTCTTTCATTCTCCTTTCACTTTTTTGCCCCCATTTTCTTGCACTTTTTCTTAATTCTCCAAACCGTTTAAAATTTTGGTTATGTTGCTTTTTCTCTCGATCAGATTCTCTTGCTGTTACTTCTTGTTCTGTTTCTGTTCTTTTTCTATCCATATCTGTTGTTTCCAAAAGCTGACTTTTCTGCTCTTTCTCATCATTTTTCCTCTCTTTCTCAAAATGGGATTTCTTTTTCTCATATGTTTGTTCTGTATCTGTTGTCATTATTTCTGCCTTATATTTTCTCAACATTGTGCTCTGCGCTGTCTCCATGAACAGAAGATCTCTAACCTTCAGTTTAGCTTTTTCCATCTCTAGTTTGTCTTGAATTTCTTGAATTTCAGACTCGTATTTGACTTTAATAGCCTTCATTTCTCGTCTGACCTCCACCTCTCTTTCCAGAAACACCTCCTGAATCATTTTGTCATTGTAGAAACTGGGGTTATTACTCCACATCATCTTACTGATTTTGTTTAACAGACTCACAACCTGACCAGGATCTTTCTGTTTATTATTGAACACATGAAATCTTCCTCCACAGTCATGGATCAGTTGTTGGACTTGTTGATCTTCTTTAATGCAGTCTTCAATACTTTGATCTGCGAGATTTTCTCCTCGTGTGAACAGCACCATAGTGTAGGCCTCTGCTTTCTGTCCAAAGGTCCTCTTGATGAGTTGAACGGTTTCTCTCTCTTCTTGTGTGATTGGGCCGACAGCGATGACCAGCAGAAACACGTGCGGCCCAGGAGCCGAGAGTTCAATGCATCTCATGATCTCCTGCTGGATCTTTTCATTACTGAGGCTTGTGTCGAAGAGTCCTGGTGTGTCCACCACAGTCATGGGTCGACCACAGACCACACCACTCTCTCTTTGGCACATCTTGGTCACAGACTTCATTGCAGCCCTTGATTGAAACATGCTGCGTCCCAGGATGGTGTTACCTGTTGCACTTTTTCCTACGCCAGTTTTTCCAATCAGGACGATCCTCACACACTCCAAGTCTTTTATATTACGAGTGGCTGTGAATCACCAACATGAATGTGCTCAGTATTGCATGCAATCAAAATAACAATTAAAATATCAATATTAGATCAAATAATTTTTTTTTTGTTGACAATATATAGCTCAAGGATGTCATTTCAGCATCACCACTAACATCAAATGAAATTGCAGAAATAATGGCTATTTTTAATACTCCCTGAATACTTGCCTGTATTCTTTGCCTGAATACTCCCCATGTTTTTTACTGGTCAATAAAACAGATAGTCCCACCACCAAACTCATGTGATTGGTTGAGTCAGAAGCTGACTTGTCAGACCACTCAATCAAACAGATCAGTGTTTAAAGTGTCACTGAGGGGCCATTTACATGACATAATTTTCAACTAAAAATGTCATTTACATGACAATGGCATTTTGGGGGTCTAAAACACAGACTTTTGAAAACAGGTTTGAACAAACAATACCGTTATCACAAACAAAATTAATGATTATGAACTGGACATTGGCCAGTGACAGCATGGTTAAATACATAACCTGAGACGTTCCCTTTCGAATGGGAACTCACACTGCTTCCTCTAGAGGACACTATGAGGGACAAATGCCCACTCCATCATGCTGAAGGGATGAGTGCCTTATTGGCTGGCATAGAAGTCAAAGTCTTCAAAGGAGTCCCCATCTCTAGGGTACGCACCAGCATCTGCTGTGACTTGATTCCCTTCAGCCAAAGCCCAAGCTGTATACCCTCATAGAAAGGCACTTGAACCCTGTCCTTCCTTCTCTGCAGTTCTGAGTCAAAAAAGAAGCTCAGCCCACAGGCAGAGCTCAAGGGCCTGGTACTTCAGAGAATACCTTTAAGGGAATATTGTCACAGAATGGAGCTCTTGAGAACGCTCCGTTTTAAGCAATGGCAAAAGAGGCTTACAAAGAGCCCCTAACTGAGCTCAGTGACTCTCTAAATCGAGAGGAAGCCCAATTAGATCCTATGCTCAGGACAGCCAAGGAGGCACACAGAAAGTATACCCTTGAGCCCTTGGGAGCAGAGACCACAACATTAATTTTTTTAGCGAAAATTAGCGTAATGATGTGCCTACTCAAAATCAGTAGTCAAGGACTTGGCACTTACTGCTTGCTCCGGGGATGTAGGCAGAAGTACCGACTCGGTGTTTACAAGTCAAACTCCAACTTCAAATTCATCCGACATCGTTGTTTTACCTACACTGCGTTACACTACGTACACAGTGTTTTTTAATTACTTATTTTTTTGTAAAAGGCATTTGACATAGTCTTTGCACGTTCGACTTGTAAACACTGAGTCGATACTTCCGCCTATGTCACGCGTGACATTTTCAATATCACCTAATAAAGACGCACATGGGCATCGCAGAACTAATGCTAGCTGAGCATTTGTGGTTAAAAAGTGTATAATTTTTTTTTTTTTTTAGAAAATGACCTGATCGTTTCGCTAGATAAGACCCTTATTCCTCGTCTGGTACCGTGTAGAGCCCTTTGAAGCTGCACTGAAACTGCAATTTGGACCTTCAGCCCGTTGCCCACCATTGAAGTCCACTATATGGACAAAAATCCTGGGATGTCTTTCCTCAAAAACCTTAATTTATTTTTGACTGAAGAAAGACAGACATCTTGGATGACACGAGGCTGAGTAAATTATTATTTGAAAGTGAACTAATCCTTTAACACCACTGCTAGGCTGAGATCAAAAGACGGAGCCCTCAGGTCTCACAGTCCTGACAGAGCTCTGCCTCACTTCCTCGCCTCACCTCACCTGACAACATATTCAGTCAGTCTGCTGCACCAAAACATCAGAAGGCATATCTTAATATCTCTCCCATCCCCACATCGTCCTAGCTGTTTTTTTTTTTGTAACTTTTCTTTGTGGTATTAAAAGTGGCCAGGTCTTTAACCATTATGCAGCATTTTTTATTTATTGTTTTCTAAAATTTTCTAGGCCGCCAGATTATTTGATGTTGTATGAATATCTGCATTTATGCATCATGCAATACGCAAAATAAAGAGCAGAGCATCTAATTTTAAATTACAACAAGTAGCTTGTTAACTATAGCTTCCCAAGTCATCTTTTTTTATCAACACTTGAATGTAGGTAAGTTTAATAAAAAAGCAACATGTTGATCAAAACTGTGATCAACAGATGTTTTATCAAACATCTACATCTGGATCATATTCAGTAGGTTGGTCAAAGCATAGATGCAATAGATCGCTTCCATCAACACCCCCAAAGCTTCACAGTCCTCTTCCGGGATCGCCATTTCACTGTAACCATTTAGCAGTTTTCAATTACGGGTATGCCGTTATTATGATTGATGCCTATTTTCATAGGCAATTCTTGCTTAATATGAGACTGTTTCCTCGGTTCTCTGTCTTTCGGGCTGTGTTTGATCGGAGATTGTACTTGTTCAGAAAATGTGTAATAGCGCTCCCGATTGTATAACAGTGAAAACACAGAAACCCGGAAAATTAACATAAATAAAAAGAGTTGATTAAATAAAATACTGCCAATGCATCATAGTTTCAGCCCCAGGATCTGATGTAAACAGTCTGTGGACACTCTCTTTCTGCTGTCTTTAACACACCTTACCTGACTTTGGGGGATGTTATTTAGCCTCTGAGACTCTAAAATGCTGAGTGCATTAATTCTGGCTGACTTTCCTGAGGTCTTGTCTCCTCCCTCTGGCGTCACGTTTCCTCTGCACTCTGCCCCTCACAGTAGGGGAAGCATGAGAGACTGGCCCTGGTCCAGGTCTTTCAGCAAGTCAGCTTGGTAGGCCTGCAGCACAGAGCCACCCCGGCCTGACCACTGCTGTGTACGCTTTGCCATTTAAATGTTCTGTCACATGCAGCGGTTTTGTTGGCAGAAAGGGTGCCATGTCAATGCTTCTCCCATTGAGAGATAGCTGGCCAATGTCTCATTGACTGGGGCCATTGACTCATATCCATGTTCCCATCTTGGCATAATTAGTGTGTCGGAAAAGGTGAATGCAGGGTGAATATGGCTTTCCCAGAGATCTTTCCACCTCAGCATGAAGATCTGGTAAAAATGGAAGAACTCATATGGGCTGGATGGTTATGTTCAGGAAAAAAATCGCTTGTCCAACCGGCTGCAAGAGACCGGCTCTCACACTTCCAGGGCAGATCCAGTCTGTCTGTAGCACAGGACATAATCTACAGAGACTCATCATACACAAGGCAGGTGGGCTGTGTGCATCCAGAGACATCTGGGATCTCAACAGCCCCATACTGCTCATCTTAGCTTGAAGCCAAGAGCGCACTCACTGCTGGATAGTATGATGTAAGAGATAACACAACGTCATTCAGCAGAAAAATAGAGAGAAATGCATACCTTTCTCAAATTCCTTGGCAAGCTCCACCTGTTAACCCCCATGATTTCAGTCTCCTACTCGCCTTAGCTACAGCAGGTCCTGAACCATGAGGCACAGATGATTGTCCCAATTCCCTCAAGAAAAGGGACAAACAACAGCAGTTTCTTCAGCAGCCATATCACCCTGCAGCCCAAGACTGGTCACCCACTGAAGCTAAGCAGGGTTGAGCTGGTCAGAACCCGGATGGGAGACCTCCTGGGAAAACTAGGTTGCTGCTGGAAGAGGTGTTAGTGAGGCCAGCAGGGGGCGCTCA
Source organism: Sinocyclocheilus anophthalmus (assembly GCA_018155175.1). Taxonomy (NCBI): domain Eukaryota; kingdom Metazoa; phylum Chordata; class Actinopteri; order Cypriniformes; family Cyprinidae; genus Sinocyclocheilus; species Sinocyclocheilus anophthalmus. The sequence continues at coordinate 111,341 of JADLZN010011574.1, forward strand.
CCCTGTGGTCTGTGTGGGTCCTAATGCCCCAGTGTAGTGAAAGGGGACACTATACTGAAAAAAGCACCGTCTTTCAGATGAGACGTTAATCTGAGGTCCTGACTCTCTGTGGTCATTAAAAATCCCTGGATGTCCTTTGAAAAAGAGTAGGGGTGTAACCCCGGCATCCTGGCCAAATTCGCCCATTGGCCTCTGACCATCATGGCCTCCTAACAATCCCCATATCTACTGATTGGCTTCATCACTCTGTCTCCTCTCCACCAATAAGCTGGTGTGCGGTGGGCGTTCTGGCACACTATGGCTGCCGTCGCATCATCCAGGTGGATGCTGCACACTGGTGGTGGATGAGGAGATACCCCCTGACAATGTAAAGCACTTTGAGTGCCTAGAAAAGTGCTATATAAATGTAAGGAGATATTACTAAAATTATTCATAGTGACATTCACAATGCTTGCGATATTTATGTGTTATTTGCCTGGGCAAAGAACATGCAAACTCAGTCCTTGAGGGGGCTGATTGCAATAAGTTGTGTGTCATCAGGTGTCAGATAACACTGACACAGATGGACACACATCCTAAAATGCTTTGCACTTGAGCCAGCCATAACTGCTTTAGACATGCATGAACAAAGAGATGAGACAGTCGCACCAGCAGTGACGTCATGCTGTTGCCAGCCAGTATCAAGTTCACTGTTGCATTTACTTTCGTGTCCTCTTGAGGATGCAGTGTGAATTCCAATTTGAAAAAGAAGTGACACGCCACAAATTATTTGAATGGAGGACACAATGAAAAAACTATCAGGAATGATTCTATAATTTTTTATTTATACTCACATTTTGATCTTTTGAAATTCCCATGTATTTCCGACCTCTGTAAGGACTCTAAAGATGAAGAAAATTATAAATCAATTATAATGGAACAGTTTACAAATCTTAATGAGACTTGATTGTCTGCAAACATTTTAATGTACAAAAAGAGTGGGCATGGAGTTTAGTCTACAGATCATAAAAGTGATTTGAATTGTACTATATCTCAAAAATTACCCTCTTTGTGATAACATTTTCCATAATTTCCCTGTTGAAAAATCAGCATATGCTGGTTAGTATGTTTTGAAGCATGGCAGCTGGTTTGAGCTGGTCCTTAGCTGGTCCTAAGCTGGTCCCAAGCAATTAGCTCCTGCTCAGGACCAGCTCATAACCAGCAGCCATGCTTCAAAGCATACCTAACCAGCATATGCTGTTTTTTTTGGTTGCCAATTGTTAATCCTACCCATGTTTCAGATGAACTGGAGGTAAAGATTTACCCAGAGGCATTTTGTTTGGCTCTTTTGTCATCAGAAATGGCCTTGGGTCATCAGAAATCTTCATGGGATTGCCTCCATTTTCCTCCACCATCTTCTCAATGTTCTCCAGAAGATTCTGCACCTGTGATGGGTTTCCATTCTTCTGTAGATGATAGTGTGGTCGTCTGCAAGTCTGCAGTAGAGCCTTTACTGATCTGTTGTCAGTGTTGTCAAATTCTTTAACACTCACAAACTCCTCATGCATAAAGACAACAATCACATACTCAGATGCACCTGCACCAAAAATGATGTTAATGTGCTTGAGAGCTTCTTTCTCTAGATCTGTAAATATTCGAGGCTTGAGGACCAGAAGAAGGGCATGAGGTCCAGGACCAGACAGATGGAACAATTTCTTCACATCTTGTTCTTCAGGACAGAGAGCAGGATTGAGCAGGTCAGGAGTGTTGATTACCACCACACGTCTCTTCAAAACAATCCCATCATGCCTCTCAAATGAATTCAGGGAGGACATCGACTCTAAGAAGGCCTTTCGTCCCAGGATTGTGTTTCCACAGGAGACTTTAACATCTGCGTGTGACCCCAGGATCACTATTCTCAGGTCTTCTTTAATCACAGACACTGAAATTAAAGTTTTGTTTAAACTGATTATAATAGCCACTTAGAGACTTATCATTTGAAGGAGATGTGTGTTTTTTCAATATCTGACTTAAAGGCAGTAATGTGAAGCAACAATGCTGAAGCTTTGAATACAGTATTGCTGTTGGCTGGATCTCAAAAGGAAGATCAACTATCCATTATGCAAAGAACCAAAGTAATCAAGAGATCAATTATCAAAGTAATAAAAAAAATCAAAATATTCCAATATACTCCCTTTAATCAAGAATGTAATTATAGTTGTTCTTATTCAAGGGCAAAACCATTATTAAAAGTGAGAGCCTTTGAAGTTTTAATAATGAGAAACATCAGTTCATTTAATTTAATATTCCATATTTTCTATAGCATCTATTATTTATTTTAAATGTAAAACTCACTGCTCGGAGGTTCATATATGCTTCTTCTTCTATTTAACTGATATTCCCCTGTTACAAAAGAATAAACATTAAGTTAAAATCATTTAAAAATAATGTTGGTTAAATGTACAGAAATGTCTTTCTGTAATGTGCTGTAAGTTATTTCATCTCTGAATACAATGCTATTTAGAATCCACATGCCTTATGTGTTCAAAGAACTGCATTATTTCATAGAATTGACAAAAGTCTCACCAGGTTGTCTGGATGATCCGCTCCAGTCAGCCATCTTCACACAAATGTGAATGTTGTACACTGAACCACTTCAGAAAGTAAGAAACAAAATGTGTTGCAGCCGTCCTTGCATCAATGTATGTGTGTTATATCAAATGTTTTGTATTATTAACTCAGAAACTGGTTGAACTTGATGTTTGTTTCACATTCCATACAACTCCCTGCATTATGATACTACCAGAGTGATCTGTCAAAGGACTGGCCGTGTCTCATTTGAATGTCATGGGGAAATGCATTGCTTTTTACTTTTCTGGGTGTTACTTGCCTGACGATTGCCTTCAAATACTTTTTTCATTTTCATAACTCTGACACCACATGCCAGTTGTCTAAATTTGCATTTGACCTTCCACATTCGCAGCAGCCCTCTTAACTCTCCCTCTGACAGTCTGGCATTCAGTGTGGGACGTGATCAGACAAACATCACCTGGAAAAGTGCAATATGGAGAGAAGTGTGATATAAAAAGCTGCTTTGAAGCTGAGATTGAAATGTTATTATTACCACAAACCTTCACATAGGATTATTTCAGTAATTCCCCATATGTGTCAGGGTGAAATTACACAGCAAACTTCAGTGGGCCAGAGAGTCAGGGCAAAAATGTTCTGTTACTAATGTACTATGTATTAATGTCACTAATGTAACCTCGGTTTCCTGAGATAAGGGAAAAAGCGTTGCGTTAATTCTCTTATGGGGAAACTCCCGTTTACTCTCGCATGCAGCCTTATAACACGGCAGGCTATGCAATGCTTCTTCCCTTAGTAACCAGAGCATTCCCTATTGAACGGTCTCTCTTGATGCGTTGCTACGCATATGGGGAACGCATCCAATAATTCCGTGCTGTAAGCAAGTGCAGAACTAAACCACACTGCGAGCCCAGCCCTGGAGCACCCATAATGAGGGCTCCTAAGAAGCATGTGCCAATTATGAGATCCAAGCCAACAGGCTGGGGTCTACATAACAAGAAAGACCTTCCTTCGAGCTAGGAAGAGCCAGAAGGGTGATAAATTAGTTCCAGAAGTAGGGTAGTCTTAAGCTACAGGGGCCGTAAGTCGGCCGACTGGAGCGGCTCAAAGGGCGGCCCTCATAGGGCCATAATGACTATGGATAAGTTTCATGTTGGCACAGTGTGAGGACGAGGTGGGTTTAGCCTCCAAGCTCCCCTCAAAAACTTAGCGTCCAGGTTGTTTTTGCCGACTGACTGGCCAGCCAGAAGAGTGTGATTCACCGCAATGGCTGCCACATAGACTTTGAGCATGGAAGGGGTGCGCCCCTTATACAGCAGCTCTTGCAGAAAGGTTTACACGGATGACATGTCACCTGGGGCGGATTTAGTGAATTGGGGGCCCCAGGCAAAATATAGGAATGGGGCCCTATACATTTGCACACATTTTCCGAGATCAACCTTGAGGTTCCATTTTGTTGTTTTCAGCGTAAGCCTGTGTGCAAAGGCTGTCTAATTCTAAACTTTAAAATACATTTATTTTTAGTTGTTTTAATTACAAATTTAAATAAAACTGAAAAAATTATTAAAAGGCAATTTTACATTTACACACCTAAAATACATATATTACGAGCATGCTCACAGATGAGAACAAAACAGCGTTGGATAAAGTGGATTAAAGCCCTGCACGTGTCTAAAATATAGGCCCTATAGCCCGTCTTTTTTCCCCAAAAAAGCTTATACTACTGTTTCAGCTATTAAAATAGTTCAGTTTTGTATGTAATGGAAAAGTGATTATATTTTGTTTTGTTTTTTTATAAAGTAAATTTAGAAAAACATTTGGAGTATTTTTTGTTCATTAAATGTAAGTTTTTTTTTAGTTTTTTTTTTAGTAAAGGCCAGCGGCAGACAGTGAACTGATCATAGCCTATAGCCTATGTTTGATCAATTTAACCTTCTCAAATCATCACGACTTGTCCTAAAATACAATCTATATATAAAACAGTTCAAGTATATTACAATGTTAGTTTAAATGTTTAACCTATATAAATGTGCATATCCAATCGTTTGCGGAGGAGTGGAGAGCTGAAGCGTGCTCTGCAGGACATGGAGCTGCCAGCGCGATCACTTGCATTTTTCTAACAGTGGAAACAACTTAAAATACGCAGTCATTTTTGCTCATAAAGTTAAGAATAATACATCATTCTAAACTGTAAAGGGTCTAGTTTTATTTGTGTGCACTCACAATATCAACAAAACGTTGTGCTTTCATAAAATAAATCGGAAAACAGAGGATGCGCTTGCTGCCTTGACTTGAACAGGAGCGCTTCACAATGATAAACCTAAACTCAGACATGATCAAAATAAATAGAAAGCTTTAAATTACTACTTTAAAACGAAATAATTCAAATTGAAAATAGACTCCTAATAAAATAAACTCTTTCATTATGTAATCCGTGCATTTCTCTCTAAAGGCACATCCAATTAGGAGATGGCGAGTCGTTTTTTCATCACCATAATTGATGGAAGGCCCGGTTATAATTTGCGTTTTATTTTATAATTCCGTACAGTTAAAAAATAAAACACTAATTATAATGACATACTGTATATGTAAAACTTTGTCCTATAATTGTATAGCTGCTTTTTCTGATTTTTATGTTGCTCTGTTCTGAATACCTTAAAATTTAAAGGATTTGCTGCAACGCAATTCTGTATGATATGTTATTTATATTTTTTATCCATGCAGCAAATGTTTTTAAAAAACAGCTTTAAAATTACTTTATTGCATTCCAGACGCTTTTAAAGTACTTTTCACTATACATGTTACGGGTAGCTTGAATGTAAACATAGTCTTGAATTCATTCCCATTTGCAAAATAGCCAACATGAACGTGCATATAGCACGATTTTCTGCTTCTATTTGTTGTAATATTTCTATGCAGAAATTGACTTTGGCATGCAAAAGACTGATAAATTCATAATTAACGGCATGGGTTCAGTCGACAGAAATACGGGACACACAGGCCTATAATAGTACACCTGCAGCGCCACTGACTCTGCTGGGGTTGTCGTGGTGATAAACACCATAGTTCGCGTGTCCGCGCTTAATGCGCATCTCGTATATTGGAAAGCATTTTAGGGGGCCCTTGGCTTTTGGGGGCCCAAGGCGGTCACCTACCTTTGCCTAATGGGTAAGTCCGCCCCTGCATGTCACAAGAGGATGAGTCTAGGGTATTCGTCAAGACATGCATTTTGATGTAACTTTGTCTGCATTTGTTTATCCAAGCACAAGAAAAGCTGAAGAGAACTTAATTGAGGATTTGCGCGCTGTCTGATGCAGCTGTCTGTGTGCGCACAGCACTGCGCGCAGAAAACTTCTAGCGTCATCTTCTCACAGCATCTTTTATGCTCACCTTGTGCCTTCAGACAGTCCTAATATCAGTCCTGGCAGGTGAGTTTGAACGAGAAAGCACGTGTTGATGGTACTGCATAGACTGACATTGCGTGAAAATGTGGACAGTGCCAAAATAAGGTGCCTATTTATACTACATGTTTCGATATTTTAAGCGTGGCATTGATAAATCGTATCGTTACACATTTGATCGATGTGAAGATGTTATAATTTTTTTTTTTTAATAAACTTTGAAAACATCCTTACACTTCGAGGCCGCCATTGTTGTTTGTGTGGCAGTGCATCCTGCGTAATGACATAAAATGGTTGACACCCATTCTCTTGATGCTACAGCGCGATAAATATCTTTCCATCTGAACCCGAGCGTAACAAACAAGGAGGATAACATAGGAAATAATACTCAAAATGTACATTAAAACGAAGACAATCAGGAAGGTAAGGAGGTGAGAGTGCGCAAAATCAATGGTGTCTGTGCAGCAGGTGCTAGTCTATGCCAACTGAGAGAAGAGGGAGGGAGCGTGTTTGTTGTTAAGAGCTCTGCCTTCTGTCCAGGGGCGTGTCACTGTCTCTGTCTCTGTCACTCTTCGTTTAGTCAGTGTACACAATGTATTATAACATACATCATTCCGCAAACACAACCCTCTTTTGAGCCAGTGCCCCTGACTGGCCCCCCCATTTAAAATGCTCTAGAAACGCCCCTGTCTTCTGTCAGCAGCTGCTCAAGATTAAGTCATTCAAGTCAAAGGGATCTGCTTTATTGTCAATTCTTCCACATGTATAGCACATACACACAGATAATTGAAATTGCGTTACTCTCAGACCCTTGGTGCATACAGATAACAGTAGAACATAAATACAGATAGATATAGATTAAATACAAGATACAACTATACAAATATACAATAAGGTAAAATGTAAAAATATATATATAAAGCACAAGGCATATGGCAGAATAGAGTGCAAACCAGTAAAGTAAACAGTGCCGATATAATGATTGTAGTGCAAAAAAAAAAAAGATTTGTAGTGCAAAAGAGCTTATTTCAACTGATTAAAGTGACAGTGTGTGTGTATTTGGGAGGGGGGAGTGGAGGAGTCCGTTAGAGGGTCAGAGTTCAGTGGTGCGTAAGGCAAAAGAGGGGAGGTGGGGCATGGTCGGGAGGGAGTTCAGCTTTGATGGATGAAGCTGTCCTTCAGTCTGTTGGTCCTGGCCTGGAGACTCCGCAGTTTCCTCCCTGATGGCAGCAGACTGAAGGAGCTGTGTGTCGGGTGGGTGGGATCACCTGCAATGCAGAGGTCTTTGCGGGTGAGACGGGTGTTGTAGATGTCCTGAAGGGAGGTGAGAGAGGCACCAACGATCTTCTCAGTTGCTCTCACTATGCGTTGAAGTGTCTTTCGGCAGGACGCGTTGCAGGTGCCGTACCACACAGTGATGCAGCTGGTCAGGATGCTCTCGATGGTGCCTCTGTAGAAGGTGCACATGATGGGGGCCGGGGCTCTGGCACTTCTCAGTTTGCGGAGGAATTAGAGATGCTGCTGTGCTTTCTTGGTCAGTGTTGCGGTGTTGTCAGTCCAGGAGAGATACTCTGTGATGTGCACACCCAGGAACTTGGTGCTGCTCACCCTCTCCACAGTCACACCATTGACGGTCAGAGGAGCATGCTGAGTGCGCACTCTCCTGAAGTCAACAAAAATCTCCTTCGTCTTCTCCACATTCAGAGAGAGATTGTTGTCATACACAATTAATGTTGTGTATGGGGTTTACTAAAGTGAAAAAAAAGTGAAGTGACATGTGGCCAAGTATGGAGTTTACTAGAATAAGTTTACATCTTTTCCCACTCATTTCTTATCCTCTTAACACTGTGAAGACTTGCATCACTTCTTGTGTTTCATTTTGACTGGAAACTACAGCAAAAAGCATAACAGTGTGGCACTGAACCGATACCTTTTCTACTGTTGGGGCTGGAACTATTTTATGTAATGGTGTTGTTGCACTTGTAGAGCAATGGCGGCCTCTGTAGGTTTAAATTTGTATTGCACATTGAGGTTATGAAAATATTTCTAATAACAGGTTTTAAGGCACACAAGTCTTGATAGTCAGGGTTCCCTTTGACAGAGAGTGACACACCTGTCAAGTCAAGTCACCTTTATTTATACAGCACTTTTAACAATACAGATCATGCATCTCTCAACGTAATGATTCTGGAAATAGGTGAGTGAATCAAAGGCTTGAACTGAGTTTTACTGAATCACATGAACAATTATGAGCTGAAACAGACAGATGATGTGTTAATGTTCATATAAATCTGCACCTGCTGTAAATTAATCTGTATCCCGCAGGGATCTGATGAAGGTCGGATCTGATGCTCCTGATTCAGTCGACTCCAGGTCCAGGAGATGATGACTATATGATGGTTTGAATCAAACTCACTGGTCATTCTCATATCTACTCATACTGAACGAGTGGAGCCATGCTGTTCCTTTGCAACAAAGAGCAAAGACACTTTCCTGTTGCTTAATCATCTCATTTTTCAGCATGGAAGAAGCTCTTGAGGAACTCCCTCTTTTTGTTTCATACTATATTATTTTGGCCAGAAGATAACTGAGCAACTGAGTCTGGTTTCTCTGTTTTTTTGTTTTTTTCTCCATTTCTGTCACCGATGGAGTTTTGGTTCCTTGCCACTGTCACCTTTGGCTTGCTTAGTTGGGGACGCTTAATTTCTGTCAATATTGTCGACTTGATTGTACAGACACTATTTGAAGCTGAATTGAGCTGAACAATGACATCATTGAATCAATGATGAACTGACTTTAACTTGAAATCTGACTGTTTGCTATTGTTCTCTTTTGACACTGTAAAGCTGCTTTAACACAATCTCTATTGAATGAAGCACTATAGAAATAAAGGTGACGACTTGATTTCTGATCAAGGTTGAGGACCAGATGTTGACACACCAGTGAAGCCACACACTGAGAAAATTTTAAAAATCAAGTACTATTGTACTTTTACCCTAATAAAATTGAAAAGGAGAGTTAAAAATGTTGCTGACGTATTTACTCAAGCACTTTACCAACCCACAATCTTAAAATCAAGCAGAAACAAATCCCCTTCTTCTTTTCTGTATTTCATCTCTGCTCTTGTTCTATAGTCTTGTATCATGTACTATGAATATTGTTTCTTTGATGATGAATTGCTTATGTTTTTAGTATTATTAATTAGCAAGTAACTTTAGATAACTGTCTTTAGACTGTATTTCTACTCTAAGCATTTAAAGTGCTTACACTACTCGGTATAAACCCTTTTCTGTTATAAACCACGTGCAAATATGTTGCTTTTTGATATTATAAATCATTTCAAATATACATTGAGATTGTTTTTATGTTTTGAATTGTATTTGTTCTCTAGAAACCATGATTAATCGAGCTTAACTACAAGCTACACTCTGAAACTCTGAACAGTGTAAACAGACGCTCTTGTACCGTGATGTGTTTCAGGCCCGTCTGACTGCAGCCAGGTCACAACAAGCCCAGGAACCCCTGCTTTTGTTTTAAAGCCCTCAGTAAATGTTCCAGACAGTGGGACTGTCAGCCGGCAGATTTCATTAAACCGTTATTGATAAAAAGAGCTGATACGGTAATAATAAAGATGTTCAGCAAAAGTGATAACGTGTTTATATGCACCCTTTACAATGCGCCCTTGTAGAGGTGTAGTTTTTAGGTAAAATGGAAAATTGAATAAAATGCAATAAAAAGAAATGGACAAAGGCATCCAGATGCTATACTATAGATTAAGAATAGATGATTGAATGTTTTTTTGCACCCCTCACAGTCCTCATGCCACCCCCAAAATCATTTTCTAGATCCTCCCATTTTATTCACAATAATACCATATGTTCCCTTTTATTTTACACTGGTTCTGGTTATTAACTAAATATCAGGGGCAAATACCCTACTTTTACCATTTTAAACTGTGAAATAGACTCAAATAAGTAATCATCACATAACTGATCCAAAGAAGAGGTTTGCAAATTGTGAATTTATATTTCTGCATATGGTATTTTACATAAGAACATGTCGAAGTATGATGTAGATACGATAAGACTGATAGAATGATAAGACTATCATTCATAGATCTTCGTAAGTAAGCATTTGTTTCTGCATTAAAATTATCAGATGAACAAATAATAAAACAATTTTTTAAAAATCTGTTAATATGTTGTATGATAATTAACAGACATGTAGCATCATCAGTTAAAATGGACTATTACAACATATAAAAAGTTTTCTGTAAAAAGTTTAATGTAACGATTAGATGAACCATGGTTAGAAAATTACCATGTATTTATATTATGATTATGATTTCTGTATTTATTCATGGTCATTAAAGTTATTACTTGACATGAAGATAAATCTTGCTGTAATCTAGCCTGTTATTAGTAGAAAGTACTTTATTCTAATATAGGCATCACTATTTCAATCAAGAGGAAATTCAAAGAACTTTAATTTTTTTTTTACAGCTCGGGTATACCATGTCATCAGTCTTATTCGTTTTGTTAATAAGCTCTGTGTTTATAATCAACGAGTTTGTCACTGCACTATTTTGTTGTGTTTTCATTAACAATAATGAATCAACACTATTCGTTATGTTCCAAGATAATGAAAGATCTAACATTAAAGATTCTGAGTGTCATTGACAAATGTTTTCTTGTAAAATATGTGGTGTAATCGGTTACAATCAAACTTTGTATGTACATTTATATTTAATATTCTGCCTTATAGTTCAATACACTTGTGCTGCATCAGCTGCATGTTCATTTCCAGCTCTTCTGGTGAACGGCAGAGTTTTATACCGAATAGGGTGGACATCCAAGTATCACCAGCATAGTCCACCCAGGCAACCATTTACAGCTCCCTAGCAACATAAACAAGCCATTTGCTCAGCAGCAGAACATTGTACTGATTTAGAGATTGGCATCCCATACTATACATTACTGTAGCAAATAACAGAGTTCAGAGTTCAGAGTTCAGATATGCAGTTACATCTTAATCTACTGTTCTCCTCAATGAGTATCTCTATAGTCTCTTGTAGCTGATCTCCATGAATGGAGTATTTTAACACCTCCTGACCAAACAACTGAAAAGTGTGCCGTCAAAGACTAAACAAACAGTTCTCATTATCTCCCGTCTTTAACTCTTCAGCTTTCATCTGTGTGTTAAAGAATCCAGGAGTATCAACTACAGACACTTTCCTGACTTTGTTTTTGTTGCTGTTTTCTTTCCTCTTTCTCTTTTGGTGCCCTCTCTTCTTCTCTGAGCATCTTCAAGCATCTGATTGCTGTAGTGTCCTCCTCCGTTCTGCTTTACCATTGTGTCAATCTTCTGCAGCAGATCATTCACCTGCTCTCTGTTACTCTGATCTCTGTTGTTGAAGACTTGAAATCTGCCTCCACACTGATCAACTAGATCTCTTAAAGCTCTGTTCCACTTAATTACTTCCTCTATGGTCTCTTCTTCTAGCTGATCTCCATGAGTGAAGAGAATGATTGAGTATTTTAACACCTCCTGACCAAACATCATCTCAATCTGCTGAATAATATGTAGCTCCTGCTCAGTGATCCTCGTCTGTACATGAAGTACAATGAGAAAAGCGTGCGGTCCAGGACTGGATAAATCAACACTTTTCATGATCTCTGTCATTGACTCCTCATGTGTCATCTCTGTGTCAAAGAATCCAGGAGCATCAACTACAGTCACAGATCTGCCTGAAACAGTGGTGTGAGCAGCTGAACATTCATGGGTTACTGATCTCGATGTCATTGCAGATCTGAACTCTTTCCGTCCCAGTATTGTGTTTCCAGCTGCACTTTTGCCAACACCAGTTTTTCCCAACAGCACTAATCGTCTTTCCGACACTGTACGACAAAAGAAAACAGATCACACAATCACTTATTTTACCTCAACATACTGTAGTAAATTACTATACTAATAAAATACAGTTACAGTAACATACAGTAAATAATGATTCTGTATCCAGATGGATCAGACAGAATCACTGCTGCTTTTTTATTTTAATTTACATGTGTTTTAAGCCGTCCTTTTTATTAATGTCAAAATACATTTGAAAAGTTTTTAAATCTTTTACTGCTAATGCTCCTTGATAAATTTGCAGATACTGGAAGATAATGAATGAAATACTAACTGTTTTCAATCAATGAAGCCTAAACTGTAATACAGTTTGCAGGGAATGTTCACATTAGCCATTATTGTCCTCAGTTCCTCACAACAGAATAATAGTAAATCACTACCAGCAGAGGACTTTCGAACAACTGATGATGGCATGGTTTGATCTTTGGTTGACCAATCAGTGGAAAGAGGCATTCATTCCTGTCCACATGTAGAAATAGAATATTCACACTGTTTTTCCATTTTCTATCCCTGAATATATTTGGTCATGTTCCAAATTTAGGAAATCATTTTATTGCAGCCAAAGATAAACATGAATGATTAGTTCACCTTCTAAATGAACAAATCACTCATGAATGGCCCATCAGTATTAAACAGAGACAGTTTACATCTTCAGCATTTAACACAGAGATACCAGAGAAAACACAGGCAGGGGAAAAAAATCAGTCATGTTCACATATAGTGAGAAATAATGAATCTAGGCCAGTTGTCGCCAGCCCATAGATCACGATCAACTGGTAGATCTTTATCACTGTCCCAGTAGCTCCCGAAAAAGCAAAACAAACAAACAAAACAGAAAAATAAGTACAAAATACATTACATTTCTCCAGTCTTTGTACTATATTTGTGTGCGTATTTTTTCTGTTATTTGTGGTAGTATGGGACAGTGATAAAGAAAAATACACCATGGCGAGTCTATAAACAGGACATTAAGAGAGGCCAGAGACCCAAAGAGGACAAAATACTCTAGCAGGCAGAGCAGCTCTCTGTTCACGATGGGCAAGATAGTGGAATAAAATATTATTACTAAAAATTGAATTGGGGTGAGGGTTTTTATGAATATCTCTGAAGGGAACTGACTGTCATCAGAAAAGTTTTGATGGCAATGGTATTTTCTTCTTCTCTTCCCTCCATATAAAGTAGCGTTAATAAGTGCAGCGCTGCTTTGTTTACAGCAATAACCAAGTTAACGCTGTGTTGCTGCTGTTCCATGAGGCCAACCAGTGTTGCCAACTTTGTGACTTTGTCCCTAGATTTAGCAACTTTTAAGTCCCCTCTAGTGACATTTTTTTTTTTTTTTTTAAAGCGCCTAGCGACGTCTTGGACAAACCTTCTTCATTTCTGAGACTCGCCGGTGCTGCTGCACGAGTGTGAGGTCTTGCTTTCCCAGCGCACACATGCCTCTCTCTGCGTCTGCTCTGTTCAGCAAGCGGCTGTGAGGAGCAGTGCTTTCAGGTAAAATAGATATTCTGTCGCTTCTAACTCTATTTTACGTGCAAATATAGCCGAAATCATAGCACAGCCATTGTCTTTATCTTATATGTATTTGATTTCATCAGACGACGACTCGACTTATAAATCAGGATTTTTTGTGCAGATTAACATCTTGGAAGGGAGAGCTGGTTATGTAGTCTTAATGGGCCGCGTTTCAGTCATTATTTCATGCATCCCACTGTCTGACAACAGAGAGAGAAAAATATATCAATGAAAACAGTTTTATCGAGGATTGGCTGCATTAAAATACAGTATGTGAGCACAGAGAGGCAAATAACTGTAAAAGGCATATATGATGCAATGATGTCATGAATATTCTAATTAAAATATGACGTCATCTAGCGACATTTAGCGACTTTTCGAGTGGGCTTTAGCTACTTTACATTGAAAGAAGTTGGCAACAGCGAGGCCAATTCACACTGCACAGACAAACGCCAACACCAACAGACAAGTCTGTTGGCATCTGTTGCCGCTGGTTGGAGTTTGTTTTCACCCGACTGAACATGTTCAATCGGTGTTTGTTGGGTTGTGGAATGTCTGAGCAGTGTGAAATGATTTTCCAACAAATGACAACAAACTCTGACGAAATCTGAGCTGGCTACGAACCGTTGCCATGGCGATGAGGCAAGACTGCGAGTAGGTGATGTGTGCGCTTAGCAAATTATCCTAAAAATGGCAGGTTTCTGGACAAACCGAAACTGATTAGGGACCACCCGAGCAAAATTTTGAAAGCTTTGTAAATCTTCCCACTGCAGATATCTGCATAAATTCAAGTAGAAGGCCCGTCTTCCCCATAGCAGCAACGGCTTCACCCACAGCCTCTTTTGATTTATTCGTTTTATTTATTTCATTATATTTATGTCTTTTCAGGTGAAGAATGACATGCAAATTCATTAATAACAGTAAAATTGTGATTGTGGTAACAGGATCATCCATTTTCCCCCCAGTCAGACTTACTTGACTCTCTCTGACTCGAAAGCTGTGTCCGAAATCGCTCACTTGTTCACTCATTCACTAATCCCTATATAGTATATGGCAGTTGAGTGCACTTTATCAGAAAGAAGTAAATCAAATGAAGTGAATTGCGTCCTGGGGGGTAAAATAGCCTACACGTAAAATACACATTTTTGGCAGGGCTCCCCTGGTATATGGGGGCAGTCGTGCCCTAATGGTTAGAGAGTCGGACTTGTAACCAGAAAGTTGAGGGTTAGAGTCTCAGGAATTGTAGGTGGGGGGAGTGACTGACCACAACTGAGGTGAGACCCTTGAGCAAGAACTCAACCCCCAACTGCTCCCCGGGTGCCACAACTTTGGCTACCCACTGCTCCGGGTGGGCGTGTGTGTGTGTGTGTGTGTGTGTGTGTGTGTTGTGTTCACTGCTGTGTGTGCACTTGGATGGGTTAAATGCAGAGCACAAATTCCGAGCATGGGATACCATACTTGGCCACATGTCACTTCACTTTCACTTTTTTTTTTCACTTTCACAATTTGCATGCCAGGGGCTAAATATCACGTTATTGGGGTCGCTTCAAACCGTGGACATGAAAAACAACCCGTGGCAACAGTGTAAAAGTAGCCCAATTCCACGGGGAAACCCGAAGACTTGGCCACACTGTTTAAAGGGGAAGTTCAAACATCAGTGAGTAACAAAGGAATAAGTAGCTGCATTCCTATTACTTTTATGTGACTGATCAATCTTTTTTTATGTAGTTTGGGGTAACAAAGGGTTTTATAGATTTGACCAGGGCTTAATTTGTTCCGGAACAAGCCGGATCCTGATCCGGCACCTCCAAATTTGTCTGAAATCTGATCCGGAACCTCATTTGACAGATCCCCTCCTCAGGCGCCAATGAAAGACGTTTGTGTTGACCTATAGCGTGCATATATTTCATGAAAAAAATGTATATTATGAACAGGCTTGCCTAGCATCTACATTTGAAACAACAAACTTGTGCGCACAAAGAGATCAGTTATCTCTCCCTCCTCTAATCATGCCGGATCCGTCACCCCACTTTGTTCCGGGACCTTGCAATTTACAAATTAAGCACTGGGTTTGACTGAAATAATAATGCAAAAACTGACAATTTAAGTCACAACAACAGCAGAGGAAGAAGGGGAAAAAAAAGAAAAAAAACAGGAGAAAGGAAAGAAGAAAGAGAAAAACAAAGCAATAGGAAAGGGGGACGGGGAAACGACCGCGAGCGGGGGGCGCGGATCAGGGGCCCAAAGGAAGAAAGGAAAGACAACCGAGACAGCCAACAAGGCAAAACAGATAAAGACAAAATGTAGTCATTGATAATATCTAAACATGTATCCCCAATCAAATGCAATAAAATTAATTTATGTGTGATGACAATTTCTTAGCAACTAGGGAGTGCACAAACTGTTTCTATAAAAAATAGTTATAACGTAGGGCTATACAGGCATCTAGTGGCTACACAATGGTATTACAGATGATAAATGGTGCAAAATATACATTATATCTTAACAGTCAATTTACAAATAATGCATTCAGATTTGTGGAACTCACAATGAGCTGAATCTCCATACATTAGTGTCATTACTATGACAACCAATGTGAATGTGACAAGAAACTGTGAAAATAAATTATATAGAGAGTATATATGGATATATACAATGGCTAGAAATGGCCCTGGTATAACTTCAGAAACTGACAGCTATATCCAGTGATGCAAACTACTTTACTTTTCTTTCTCACACTATGGCCATTTTGAGAAGAGCCGAGAGCGAGAGAGAGCGAGAGAGAGGAGAGAGAGAGAGAGAGAGAGAGAGAAAAGAGAGAGAGAGAGAGAGAGAGATGAAAGGTGTGTGTGTTAAAGGGATGGGCAAACCACTTACTGTAGTTTGTTTTCGAAACGATACCGATACTTTTAAAGGCCAGTATTGTCGATATCGATACAGATACGATACTTCTAAACTGAACTTTTAATTTTTTGAAAATTATTAAATTACTAAGAGTAAAATGGGAAATGATACCCACTTAACTTTATATTTGAAAACACATTTCAACGATTCAGTAATGCACTTAATTTAAACTTATTAGGTTATATTTTTGTTTTGACACAGTTAAATGTTTTACTGTAGTGTTGTAACGCAGCCCTTTTTGTCAACTCCGGTGTTTTTTCCACTGTGCTATATCAAAAAATGTATTGTATGGATATTGTACCAGGAATTAAAATAATTTAACTACAGTAAAACCATGGTTCATTTTCATAAGGTACTGCCAGTGACAGGCTGGTGCACGCATAAAATGCAACCTTTTATTCTGACAGTGTATGATTTATATTAACATTAGCGCAAGAACATGACATATTTCTTTTAACGTTCAATTTAAATAAAGTAATTGCACAAACTATGTAGGCTACCATTTCAATTGGTTTATTGTGAAATAACTCAAACATATATGCATTTTTCTGCACTTGTTGTTCTGGGCTGCTGTTCCTAAAAGCATCAATGTTTTCTTATGATACTTTAGGACGCGCAGCCCTGTTTGAAAGCAATGTACTGTCAGATGTGAGTGAACGCTCTCTGTGATTGATTTGTTCTGTCTTGCAACATTTGCGTGTTTTCAGATGAGCAGGAAAATAGTTCTATGCTACAGTTATTCGCTAACATTGGTTATTCGTCTAATTCAATGCATATTGTATGCATACATTTTTTTGTTAAATAAACAAAATCACTGGTTAAAAAAAACACACCTTAATATCGATATTTTTTATTTGAGTATCGATACTTTCGACACTCGCATCAGTATCGATACACCCATCCCTAGCCTGTGTGAATTACCTGCGTCTGTGTCTCTCTCTACAAACAATGAAGCTGGGTTTTGTTACTTCAAAAACAGCATTTTACCCCTCGTTCCTGAGAAATATAATCTAGCGATTCAGCATCGAAAAAGTCACGGACAGACAGGTTTCTGAGCTCCTGAATGTTTCTGTGCTTGCGCAGCGCGATCTCCGATCTCTGGGCAAAAAAATGCTTCAGAAATATTTTAATGTATCAATATATCTTTTATCATGAACTTTAAAAATGATTATGACCGGAAAAATGATACAGCATGCATTTTAAAAAATGGAGGGCGGGGTTATTGGCGCAGTAGCTAATCAGAAAAATGTAAAATGGCACTTATTTACTTCAACTTAAAGATAAAACCACGCCAGACATGGACTTGTCACTGCATGTGCCCCTCCCTTCATGCCCAAAAGGTGCCGCAACCTGCATTAGATGTAAATTCCCTGTGTAATTGTATTAATATTGTTCATTGTTTTCACAATAGAGGAAAACTCTGCAACAAATAATAAACTACTGTCATTTTTTTCTAAAGATTTTTTTTCTTTTTATTGTGTGTGCGAGCTCAGATCTTCTGCAGTCAGACTCACTGTTCGGGACGATGTCCCGCATCTTCTTCCAGACTCTGAATGGCAGGTTGTCCAAGTAACGTGGCGCATGAATCAAAGCTCCAGAAGGCGTCTGTGGATCCGGCTGTGATGAGATCTGGACTCTGGAAGAACATTCAGGATCAGAACTGCAGTGGCTTTGGATCAGAAGCAGAGAGAGCAGAGACAGCAGCAGATCACTCACCTTTCCATTGAGACTGGAAACTCCTGCAGAACAAACACACAGTTTATCATCAACAACTCAATCAATCAATCAATCAATGATCTGAAACCAGACCTTCAGAAAGCAGACGTCACTGGCTCTCATCATCTCCTCCGTGTCTCTGATCGTGTGTGAAAGAGCTGAGATGTGTCTGTTCATCTCCTCCAGCTTCTCCTTCATCATCTGCTTCTTCTGCTCCTCTTCCTCCCTCAGTGCAGTGATTGTAGCTTCTTCTTCATCTCTGAGAAACTGATGAAGCTTCTCAAACTGCTGTTTAATCTGACGCTCTGTGTGCTCGGCTTGAGACTGAAATCAAACCACATTCACTTCAATCGTCTCACTCGACACACATCAACACATCACATCATTCAGATCTGAGACAAACACAGATGCCGACATATAACGGATCCAGAAGCAGATCTCTGCTCATCATTTACAGAAATAATCGACTGGGGGCAGTTTCATAAAACAAGTCTACCAAATAAGCCGAGGCAGGCTAACTGTCAGGCTAAGCTGAGCTCCTCTAACACTGACCAATAGGAACGCATTGACATTACGGCGCTGACTCTCTCACATACAATTATTTGACATTATCAGTCCAAAAATAAAAGTATACAGAAAATGCAATTTAAATAAAAAAAATGGTAACACTTTATAATAATGTTCAGTTGTAAGGCATTTTTAAGTGATTAGTTAATGATGAACTAATCATTTACAAAACATAACTATGTGTTACACTGCAGTACACACTACAAAGTATTCAAAACCTGTTGTGTAAACGCATGAATAAATCATTTACAAAGGTTGTGTGAGTATATACAGGTGCATCTCAATAAATTAGAATGTCGTGGAAAAGTTCATTTATTTCAGTAATTCAACTCAAATTGTGAAACTCGTGTATTAAATAAATTCAGTGCACACAGACTGAAGTAGTTTAAGTCTTTGGTTCTTTTAATGTGATGATTTTGGCTTTTTAATGTGATCTCAACAAATTATAATATGGTGACATGCCAATCAAAGAAATTTATTGAGATGCACCTGTAAACTGGGGTGAAAGATCTACGAATGATGAGTAAAACATTTACAACTGATGAGTAGTTTACACTTTAGATTAAGGGATGCAGAAAGCTTTGTAAATTATTTATTCATGCGTTTACACAACAGGTTTTGAATACTTAGTAGTGTGTACTGCAGTGTAAGTGCTGACTGGTGAGGGTTAGACAGATGTCTTCTCTGACACACGTGAAGTATTTATAACGCTGTGAGATAATAGTACAGTGTTGACATTTCAATGATTTATAAGTGATTAATAATATATTAACTAGTAACTATACTGAAAACAATGATTCATTTAATTGACTAATTTCTTTAAAATAAGTGGTTGCAACTAATTTATTTTAGCTACATTTAAATAAATTTAGTTGACTAACATTCAACATTTTTTTATGTAGCTAAAATATAATGTTTGCAACCACTTATCTAAAAAAAAAAGTAGTATCATTTGTTTCAATGTATTAACCTTTTACTAAGGATCTGTTTGATTATTTCATGATGCTATTTTTTAAGATAACATACAAGATTTGTAAATCGTTAGCATATTACTTAAAGGGGTCATATGATGCTATTTTAAAGATCATTATTTTGTGGATTTGGTGTCCCAGAATTATTTGGACCTGCTTTAAGGTTCAAAAAACACATTAGTTTTCAATACTGTACATTATTGTAGGTCCTCTATGCCCCGCCTCTCTCAAACGTTTTGTTTTCTACAAAGTCCCTCCTTTTGACAAGCGCAGTCTGCTCTGATTGGCCAGCTGACCCAGTGCATTGTGATTGGCCGACCCACAACACACGTCTAACTGGTACACCGCCCGTTTTTTTTTTTACCATTATCACGAGCTTCAGCTTTCAAAGTAAATGTCAAGTTAATAATGTCGTTAGTTTTACCATCAGTTCAAGCCCGAAAGGGGAACAGAGTCACGTGACAGACACAGTGATGATGCAGTACACAAGCCGCGGTTAAGACAGCTGACGTGCTATGCTTTCTGACAGACAGTTCACTCTCCTGTGATGTGACCCTGTTCCCCTCTCACACACTCACACACACACACACCACACACGCTTTACTACTGCGCTGCGCACAAACTACCGCATTTGAACATCAATATCAAATACTTAAACTACAAACCCAATTTCCAAAAAAGTTGGGACACTGTACAATTTGTGAGTAAAAAAGGAATGGAATAAGTTACAAATCTCATAAACTTATATTTTATTCGCAATAGAATATAGTTAACATATCAAATGTTGAAAGTGAGACTTTTTGAAATGTCATGTCAAATATTGGCTAATTTTGGATTTCATGAGAGCTCCACATTCCAAAAAAGTTGGGACAGGTAGAAATAAGAGGCCGGAAAAGTTAAATGTACATATAAGGAACAGCTGGAGGACCAATTTGCAACTTATTAGGTCAATTGGCAACATGATTGGGTATAAAAAGAGCCTCTCAGAGTGGCAGTGTCTCTCAGAAGTCAAGATGGGCAGAGGATCACCAATTCCCCCAATGCTGCGCGAAAAATAGTGGAGCAATATCAGAAAGGATTTTCTCAGAGAAAAATTGCAAAGAGTTTGTAGTTATCATCTACAGTGCATAATATCATCCTAAGATTCAGAGAATCTGGAACAATCTTTGTGCGTAAGGGTCAAGGCCGGAAAACCATACTGGATGCCCGTGATCTTCGGGCCCTTAGACGGCACTGCATCACATACAGGAATGCTACTGTATCACAACATGGGCTCAGGAATACTTTCAGAAAACATTGTCGGTGAACACAATACACCGTGCCATTCGCTGTTGCCGGCTTAAACTCTATAGGTCAAAAAGAAGCCATATCTAAACATGATCCAGAAGCGCAGGCGTTTTCTCTGGTCCAAGGCTCATTTAAAATGGACTGTGTCAAAGTGGAAAACTGTTCTGTGGTCAAACGAATCAAAATTTGAAGTTCTTTTTGGAAAACTGGGACGCCATGTCATCCGGACTAAAGAGAACAAGGACAACCCAATTTGTTATCAGTGCTCAGTTCAGAAGCCTGCATCTCTGATGGTATGGGGTTGCATGAGTGAGTGTGGCATGGGCAGCTTACACATTTGGAAAGGCACCATCAATGCTGAAAGGTATATCCAAGTTCTAGAACAACATATGCTCCCATCCAGACGTCGTCTCTTTCAGGGAAGACCTTGTATTTTCCAACATGACAATGCCAGACCTTATACTGCATCAATTACAACATCATGGGCTGCGTAGAAGGATCCGGGTACTGAAATGGCCAGCCCGCAGTCCATATCTTTTACCCATAGAAAACATTTGGCGCATCATAAAGAGGAAGATGCGACAAAGAAGACCTAAGACAGTTGAGCAACTAGACGCCTGTATTAGACAAAAATGGGACAACATTCCTATTCCTAAACTTGAGCAACTTGTCTCCTCAGTCCCCAGACGTTTGCAGACTGTTATAAAAAGAAGAGGGGATGCCACACAGTGGTAAACATGGCCTTGTCCCAACTTTTCTGAGATGTGTTGATGCCATGAAATTTAAAATCAACTTATTTTTTCCCTTAAAATGATACATTTTCTCATTTTAAACATTTGATATGTCATCTATGATGTATTCTGAATAAAATATTGAAATTAGAAACTTCCACATCATTGCACTCTGTTTTTATTCACAATTTGTACAGTGTCCCAACTTTTTTGGAATCGGGTTTGATAACAAAACATACTTACAGTCGCTGATTCAGAAGCGCCAGTTTGTCATAGCAAAGTCGGAATTGACCCTCTTTTTTTTTTTTTATAAATAGCCTTTGTGCACAGCCAGCCTTGTACTCTCCTAGGTTCACAAACTGTTGGTCCATGAAAAAAAAAAAAAAAAACATTGTGTTGCACAAATTCGAACATCTGGTTGTGCTGTTCTGTTGTAAATAACTCTTAACCAATGATTCCTAATTGCATCTACTTTCTGGAAGGCCAAATAAAGTGCTTTTGTTTTCACAATGAAATACACAGTGTCTCCCTGACATGGCTGTTTCAACACTACTGCTTTTCCTGAAACCACACCTTCTTTCTTTGCATTTGGGCGGCGTTATGCAAATCTTCCCACATAGTGATGTAGACATGTGGGGGCGTGTTTGAATGAGGTGTTTTAGGAGGGCGTTGACGAGTCTTAACTTTATAAAGAATATCTCTTTGGATTTGAGACTTTATCTTTGCAACTTTACAGATCTTCTTCTTTATGCACCAAGAGCTTGTAACACTCAAAGAGAAAGGAACTTGAAATCGGCATCATATGACCCCTTTAATCCATTTTGTGAACGACAGCATCATGTTTTGTACATGATTTTACAGTTTCTCGATTTGCTTACCACATTCTTGAAATTGTGACTCCTTTTCTCAAAACTCTAAACACAAATCCATAACTTCTCAATTCCACATACTTCCTATTTTCAGGTCAAAATGAAGCTCTCCACTCAAAACTATTCAATCTTGCTGAAAAAAACAAACTTCGCCCTCAGACATGACACACAAGCCCTCAGAAACACACACTACAACACAGTCTTACACACTAATGAGATCAATTCAGAACACTGTTGCAAAAACCTTCTTTTGGCAACCAGGTATCATTTTACAGCTCAATGTCTATTACAGTATACAACATGTTAAATATAGCAGATACAGTGAAATTCAACAATAAGTTTTAAGAACATTTTATTTTCATTACACTGCTGTAAAGAGATTTTACAGTACAGTAGATGAAAAGCACTAGAAAGGAAAAGGTCAAATACCAAAGAATTGCATATGAACACAACAGAATATAGAGTCATCTCTTAGTTCTGCAAAAATACAATACATGTAAGAAGTACTTGTACAACAAATCAGTTTGAGGGTGTAGAACTTGTGCTTCAGTATTTACTGTACATATATAAGCCTGTAGATGAGCCTGTAGGCCAGCTGTCCTCAAGCACAAGAACATGATCCGCTCAACTATAGTGCTGTGTATTTCATCAGGAACTAATGACCTTTGAGCTCATCCCCTTCGTTTTTATTTTCCCCTCCTCTTCCTCTTTGTCTCCAACTAGTAGGATTCATTTTCCAAATCACATAATCACCTGTGCTCTTGTTCATATCATCCTGAGATTCTGACCTGTTTGTCATCAGTTTTGCTACTTAATGTTTACACTTGGATAAATGTGTGCTGTTTGAGTTCATATTGTGATGCTTGAGGTAATTATTGTGTGTTTGTGTTTTCTGAATGGTTAAACCTGTGCAAAATGATGGCGTTCTTGTGTAGAGTTTAGCTGTAAACACTGAGCAAATTGGACCTTGTGTGCAAACAGGTGAAATGTGTTAAAATTTTGAGAAACATGTCTTTGTTTCAAGAACTGTATGAATAATTTGGAAAATTGTGCCAAACGAATCAGTTATATTGTGTTAGCAATCGAGAAAAACTGTAACCGTCATCTAATCACTTGTAAATTATTTATAACTTAATCTACAAAACATAGATAAAAACATATCACTTATTAATCATTTATGAATGCTTAGTCTGTTAGAGTAACTCAGAGGCGGACAGTAACTTTTTTACTTGAGTATTGTACTTAAGTACATTTTTTTGAGTATCTGTACTTTACTTGAGTATTAATTTTTCTGGAAACTTATGACTTTAACTTCACTACATTTGAGAGACAAATATTGTACTTTTCACTCCACTACATTTCTATCAAGGTCCTCGAAGTAGAAAGTCGTTACTATGTAGCAGTTTTGAAAGTCAGTGGGTGAGTTTTTTCTTCTCTAAAACATGACTTTCCTATTTTCAGACAGTTTATCAGTAATCACACTTGTGGGGCTACATGAAGTGATTTCCCAGCATTTTTTGAACACTGACCAGTTCCAAATGTGATATTTATTTACAACAATTCAATAATAAGAAATTAATATTGTGGTTTATATTAGACACAATATTGTCTGATTTTGCTAAATTGTGTACTTGAAAATATTACCTATAAAGCCACAGAATAACTGTTGTGCTGCATCTAATAAAACACAAGTACAGCGAGAGCGAATAGACAGCATTTTTAAAATTTTAGTTTTGATGTCAAATAAGTCTTGCTGTTTTGCTTTTTTGTTAAAGCAGTGTTGCTGTTGTAAAGTTATACAGCTACAGTTGTGTTGCTGGGTTTTAAAGCAGGTTTGTATTATATATCCTGTATTTACAGGATTTCACTGTCCACTCTGTTCAAATGTGGATGAATGGCTACACATAGATGTGCACACATTGTCAGAGCTGTGTGAGATCACTACCATCCTGCTTTGTGGGGGTGGGTAGGGGTGTTAATTTTTTTTTCCCCATAGGTTTTTAACATTTTAAAAGCTCTTTATTCCAAAGATACTGCAAGTTAGTCAGTGTATTCAGTAGGTGTAATTTATTGTAAGTTGTTTCAGAAGTATTGCAAGTATTACGTATAATAATAAAACAGTGCATTGACATAAATAAGGAAATTTACTTTTGGTACTTAAGTACTTTTAAAAGCAAGTACTTCTGTACTTTTACTTAAGTAAAAATCTGTCTTTACAACTTTTTACTTGTAATGGAGTAATATTTGACCAGCAGTATCTGTACGTTCACTCAAGTAATGGAGTTGAGTATTTTGTCCGCCTCTGTTTGTAAATGATTAGTTCATCGTTAACTAATCACTTGTAAATTAATTAACAAAACAAACACAAATTGTTAGCATATCACTTATTACTTTCTTATGATTGTTTTGTAAATTATTAGTTTATCATTAACTAATCAATTCTGTATTACTTACAACTGAACGTTATTATAAAGTGTTACTGAAAACGTTGTAACATGCTGCTACATGTGCATTCAGTTGATCAGCAGTTTCTAGCCGTGCAGCCTTTCTCTCTGATTTTATGACAGCTGTGCCTTTTATGGTTATTAGTAAAACATTAAAACATTATTACAATCTAAAATTGCTCATTAAAGCATTTTAAACACTAAATTAAAAGTTAAAACCACTTAATTAAAAATGTTAACAAATAATATAAATCAGACTATATTTTAACTGATAAGAGGAATATTAACTCATTTGAGATAGTAGGGCTGTATTAGCTAGCTTACATTTGATTTATAGTTACTGCTATCATAATAATACACTTATATTAAGGATTATAATTCTACATGTCACAATGTCCAACAACAAATATTTTAGCAAATGCATATTTATTCATAATTATTGCGCTATTATTCTGTTGTTGATCCATCAGTTTAGCGTGCAGCAGCACTCGCTCACTCACGTCAGTCTCGCCCACTCCTGCAGCAAAATGGATATATTTGTAGACTTTCTAACCTTTACAGATGAGAAATTACCTGTGACATTCAGGTATGGCACTGAGGAAAACAACGTCTCAATGCTTAAACAGCACAAAGGATTCGCTGTTGCCATGGTGGAAAGGGATCCGATCTGATCCTTGATCGCCCATTCGTTCGCTTAGAACTCAGCCTGAACATCAAATGTCTTGACTCATTGACCAAGGATTCAATAAGTGAGATTTTGTGAATTTAATTTGTCGTTAATGGAACCGTTTTAGCCCCGATTGATTTGTTAGGTCATTCAAGTCAGGTTTTGGACTTTAATCTCTGCTTTTCTTAGCATTTTTATGAAACAGCCCCCTGGAGACCACTATAATAAATATATCAGATCATAACTGTATCTAGTGATCTACAGCTGTAATGAAAATAGCTCTGGATTCTGTTTCCTCACCTCGATGTGTTCAACTGTTTTCTCAAACTCTCCTTTCAATGCTGTTCTGTTTTTAAGTTTATCTTGTAATGATTTCAGTGATGTATTGAGCTGCTCCTAGAATTAAACAAAAATACATAAAACACCAGATTACAGTAAAAAAAGAAGAGAAGACGATACAGTGATATGATCATATAATGCAGTGCAAAAGTATTTTTCTTCCTGATTTCTTCTGTCTTTGTGAACATCTCATACTAAATTAATTCAGAAACTAAAACCTGCCATGAAACAAAGCCAACCTGAAGTGAACACAAAACACAGTTTGTAAATGGCAATGTTATTTATTGAAGAAAAACAGTTATCCAATAACAACTGGGCCTGTGTGAAAAAGTATTACTGATTCCCCAAATCTGTGAACCTGCGTTCATATATGGCAGGGGTGTCAAACTTAATTCCTGGAGGGCCGGAGCCTTGCAGAGTTTAGATTCAACCCTAAATAAATGCTCCTGATCCAGCTAATCAAGATCTTCAGGCTCATTTGAAAACTGCATGGTATGTGAGTTTGGAGCAGTGTTGGAACTAAACTCTGCAGGGCTCCGGCCCTCCAGGAACTAGTGATGTGTCGTTCGCCAAACGAGTCGGCTCCTTGAGTCGGCTCCTTTAAGTGAATGATATGAATCAGCTCCCGTCTGAGAGCCGTTTTCTTTGTTTGTTTGTTGTTTTTAATACAGTATAAAATAATGGGGTGATATTTGCCACACTGCTGGTTAGCCACACACACTTCATATACACATGAACATAAACACATAAATGCACATAAACATCAACAGATTCAACACACATGCACAATGTGACAATGTTTCAGGGTTAATATATATAACGATACTGTGTTGGATACTTCTGTTTTGCACACAGTAATTTAGCTTTAATCTCTTACATGGCACACCATGTTACATGTTGAGTATGACTTTATGATGTGTTTTGGATAGTTTACTATCCTGAGAGCACCTGTGTTACGGGGCTGACGAGACGTGAGACTTGCGGATCCAAGTGCAAGCTTTATTTGTGGAGAAGACAGAGACATGGTCAAAGCAGGCATAGGTCGATGGAAAACAGATATGGAGGGCAAACATAAGAACAGTCCTCGGGCTCAGCGCAGGACGTAGGCAGACTGAGTTCAAAAAGGGGCAAGACGAAAGGGAGAATCCATGGGAAACCAGGCGAGCATCAGAAACCGGGAAGCTAAGGCTAAGGTAGGCAAATGAATAGGGCTAAGGCTAAGGCTAATGACTAGGGCTAAGGCTAAGGCTAATGACTAGGGCTAAGGCTAAGGCTAAGGCTACAAACGAGGGCTCTGTAAAGTAGCTATCACTACTGGCGATAAGCGCATACAATACTCGGCAGAGGGAAGGGATAATAGTGAGTGTTATATAGTGAGGGAGTGATATAAAACAGCTGGGTGCAATCAGTGTAAAAAGCTGTGTGCAATCCGTGCTGAGTGCAAACAGTGCAATGAATGATGGGATATGTAGTCCGGGGTGCTATGAAAAAGTTTGTGTGGTGGAGAGTAAATGAAAGGAAAGTTGTAATGGACCGGGATTCTTTTCTTTTTTTTTTGTGGAAGAGCCCCCCCCCAAGGAGCGGCTTCCAGACGCTCAAAACCCTTTACGATTACGGAGGGCGGTGGAGTGGAGGCGGAAAAGGGGGAGGGATGGAGGGCCAGGTCCAAGGATAGGAGAGACCAGGGACTGAGCCAGAGCCGGCGGAGCAGGTGGAGCTGAGTACCACCACAGCTGAGCAGACGGGTCCAAAGATCACCACGGCGGAGCAGAAGACCACCAGAACCAGACAGTAGACCACCACGGCAGAGCAGAGGACCACCAGAACCAGACAGTAGACCACCACGGCGGAGCAGAGGACCACCAGAGCCAGACAGTAGACCACCACGGCGGAGCAAAGGACCACCACGGCAGAGCAGAAGACCACCACAGCGGAGCAGAGGCCCCCAGAGCCAGACAGTATACCACCACGGCGGAGCAGAAGACCACAAGAGCCAGATAGTAGACCACCACGGCGAGGCAGAGGACCACCAGAACCAGACAGAAGACCACCACAGCGAGCAGATGGAGCAGAAGCCCACCATAACCAGACAGAAGACCACCACGGCGGAGCAGAAGACCACCAGAGCCAGACAGTAGACCCCCACGGCGGAGCAGAGGACCAACAGAAACAGACAGTAGACCACCACGGCGGAGCAGAAAACCACCAGAACCAGACAGAAGACCACCACGGCGGAGCGGGGACCCGGCGGAGACGGAGAGGGCCACCATGGCAGAGACTGTAACAACGAGAGAGCAGAGACAGACAACAGAGACAGAACATTGGGGTTGATAGACAAGACTGAGCATTCAGGGGCAACCTCCCTGGCAGACACAAAGCACACAAAGAATTCATAACAATCGGCCTCTATAGCTGTGACAGGACGAGCAGGGATTTCGCAAACGGCCTCTATAGCTGTGACTGGACGAGCAGGGAGTTCGCAAACGGCATCCATAGCTGTGACAGGACGAGCAGGGAGCTCGCAAACGGCCTCCATAGCTGTGACAGGACGAGCAGGGAGCACGCAAACGGCCTCTATAGCTGTGACAGGACGAGCAGGGAGCGCGCAAACGGCCTCTATAGCTGTGACAAGACAAGCAGGGAGCTCGCAAACGGCCTCCATAGCTGAGAGGACAAGCAGTGAGTTCGCAAACGGCCTCTATAGCTGTGACCGGTCGAGCAGGGAGTTTGCAAACAGTCTCCTTAGCCATGACAGGATAGACAAAGAGTTCATAGGCGGCCTCCTTGGCCGGAACAGGACAGGCAGAGAGTTCATAGGCGGCCTCCTTGGCCGGAACAGGACAGGCAGGAAGTTCATAGACGGCGTCCTTGGCCGGAACAGAACAGGCAGAAAATTCGTAGACAGCCACCTTGGCTGGAACAGGACAGGCAGAGAGTTCATAGACGCCTCCTTGGCCGGAACAGGACAGGCAGGGAGTTCATAGATGGCCTCCTTGGCTGAAACAGGACAATCAGAGAGTTCATAGGCGGCCTCCTTGACCGGAACAGGACAGGCAGGAAGTTCATAGACGGCCTCCTTGGCCGGAACAGAACAGGCAGAAAGTGCGTTGCTGGGCGCCACCACCACGCAAGAAACTGAGGCAAGTGTCGCCATCTCGGGAGGTTCTGCAGCGTAAGCCGCCACCTCTGGAGAGACTTCAGTGGACACCATGGCCTCTGGGAGCACGGCAGCTGACACCGCTACCTCGGGAGGTTCTGAAGCATAAGCCGCCACCTCTGGAGATGTTGTAGACGGTGCCGCTGCCTCTAGCAAATCGGCAGTGGAGTACGCGGCCCAGACACACCATAAAGCAACCCCCCATATGGGGAGTGCAGCAGACAGGAAGATGAGTTCAGGAACAGGAGGGCTAAAAAGAGTGGGTTTGGGGATACCAGCTGCGCGTGCAGACACCAGCGATGCATCCCTCACACTGGACACCAGACTGGGATACCGACGGACCGACCCCGACAATCTGGATGCAACAGACAGGACGTGACATGACTCGGGATGATCAGCTGTGATGCAACGAGACTCTGGACGGACAGCTGAGACATGACGAGACTCTAGAAGATCAGCTGAGACATGACGAGGCTCTGGATGAACAGCTGAGACGTGACTGGACTCTAGAAGGTCAGCTGTGACGTTACGTGACTCTGGAAGATCAGCTGTGAAGTGACGAGACTCTGGACGATCAGCTGCGACTGGACTTGATTCATGAAGATCAGCTGTGACTTGATTTGACTCGTGAAGATCAGCTGTGACTAGATTTGACTCATGATAATGAATTGTAACTTGATTTGACTCATGAAGATCAGTTGTGACTTGACTGGACTCGGGAAGATTAGTTGTGATTTGACTTGGTTCATGAAGATCAGCTGTGTCTTGACTTGACACAGGAAGATCAGCGGTGACTAGATTTGACCCATGATAATGAATTGTAACTAGACTCGACTCAAGACGATCAACTGTGACCTGACTAGACTCGTGAATATCAGTGGTGACTGGACTGAACTCAGGAAGAACAGCTGTGACTAGACCTGACTCATAATAATAAACTGTAACTTGACTTGACTCATGATGATCAATTGTAATGACTGACTAATAACTATCAACCCCTGTGACCTGACTAGCATCATGCTCATAACGGTGAGTGAATCGCCATGACGATCAACTGTGATTTGATAGAATCATAACTATCAGCTGTTGACTTGACTAGAATCATAAACTACAGCTGTGAATGACTAGAATCATACTTAGCTGTGACATGACTAGACTCATGAAAATGAACTGTAACTTGACTTGACTCGTGACAATCAACTGTGACTAGAAGGAGCGCTGTTGGTCCCATGTTGTGATCGGCTCCTCTGTCGCCGCATCTTGAGGCATGCTTTGATACAGCCATCACTTCAGTCACAGACATGGTGTCGCTTCCCTCCTCTGCGACAACCACCGTGAATGCTGAACCAGCAGTCAGCAAGGCATAGTCTATAAAGTCTTCTAAGCTACAGTTAATGTTACTTTTTGGCATCCAAGATTTTGTGGGTTCATTAAGTCAAAAACGGAACAAGTCTTTAAATAAAATTATCATATAGGGGTACCTGGTAAGATAGTTCACAGAACCGGTGAACATACTCCTCAATTGAACGACCTCCCTGTCGAAGATGTAGTAGCTCGGTGACTGGGTCCATACCAGGCCAGAGTCCATTGAGAAAGCTGCTGGATCCTTGTGTGGCAGAGTATTCTGTAACGGGGCTGACAAGACGTGAGACATGCGGATCCATGTGCAAGCTTTATTTGTGGAGAAGACAGAGACATGGTCAAAGCAGGCAGGGTCAAACAGAGGCAAACAGGTATATGGCGGGCAAAAAAACACAAGAATAGTCCTAGGGCTAGCGCAGGTCGACGATCGGCAGACTGAGTCAAAAGGGGCAAGACGAAAGGGGAGAATCCAGGGAACCAGGCGAAGATCAGAAACCGGGAAGGCTAAGGCAAATGACTAGGGCTAAGGCTAAGGCAAATGACTAGGGCTAAGGCTAATGACTAGGGCTAAGGCAAATGACTAGGGCTAAGGCTAAGGCTAAGGCAACAAACGAGGGCTCTGTAGAGTCGCTATCGCTAGGGGAGTGATAAATGCGGAACAATACTCGGCAGAGGGAAGGGATAAGAGTGAGTGTTATATAGTGAGGGAGTGATATGAAACAGCTGGGTGCAATCAGTGTAAACAGGTGTGTGCAATTCGTGCTGAGTGCAATCAGTAATGCATGATGGGAAATGTAGTCCGGGGTGATGTGCAACAGTTTGTGTAGTGCGAGAGTCAATGAAAAGGAAAGTTCATGGACCGGATTCGTGACAACCTGATACTTATTTAATGTCTGCATTTACATCTGCAAGATGTGTTGCTCATCTGCAATGTCTCTAAGACGTTTCCTATTGGTTGTTAAACAGATGTTTAGAAAATGTCTAGAATATGTTATCTTACTCTTATCAGAGACGTACCGGTGCAATCTGGGTAATAGCTTTCTGCAATAATGATTTATGTTTATGTTTTTATGCCAAAAATAATGTAAAATTACAGTATTTTGGAAAGGTTTATGGAGCCAGAAATATGACAAAACAATCAAAATTGTGTAAATCTGAATTATTGTGTGATTTAATAAAACTGAATATTACGTAGCATTTTATAGTTTTGAATTACATTTTATTTAATGGTTTAGTTTAATTACTTTGAATAATTTAATTATATTTGTGCACACACACCAGACATAGATCAAAAACATTGACAAATTTGGCTGAATTACGATGTAAAGTCCAGACAGTGGTAAATAAAAAGCCATTTGGGAACCGAAAGAGCCGGTGTTCTGATGATTTGTGCGACCCTGTCAGATTTTGCTACCTCCCATTAAAACAGTGGGTAGTACAATTCGACAACGAAAAATGCTACCTGTAAAATTATGGTTTATTAACGTCTGCACCTACCACAACCTATCTTACCCTTACAGTAATGCAAATACAGTAATTATGTGTTATATTCGAGGTTGTAGCTAGAAGGGATACAGCTACAGGAAACCAACAATAAATAATGTTTTCTACCTATTAGATTGTGTTTTATTAAAGTCTACACCTACCCCAACCCTTAACCTACCCTTACAGTAATGCAGATACATTAAATATTGTTGTTCAGCATGAGAAAAAGAATGCAATATGCGCAGTAAACCCTGATAGGACAATCTGACGGGTAGGATAAAATGTCAGGACACCTGTTCTTTTTGCTGAGCTGATCCAGATCCCTAAAAAGAGCCGAAATTCCCATCACTACCAGGAACTGAGTTTGACACCCCTGATATATGCGGTGTGTGCCGCACAAGTCTTGAAAAGTGAAGCCAATGTTTAGATCGCCCCCAGGTGGCTGATCCCAGTATAGGTCATACACCCCGCCCTCTCCATGTAATCTAATGGGACCAGTGTTGCCAATTTAGCGACTTTTCAGACCCCCTGAAAATTAAAACTTTTTTTCCAAAAAAGCGATAGCGACAACTCTAGCGACTTCTTGGACAAACCTTAGGGAGTCTCTGTGATCGCTGGTACTGACGCAACGGTGCGAGGTTAGCGCGCGCACACCTCTCTCGCTGCGTCTGCTCTGTTTAGCGAGCGGCTGAGAGGAGCAGTTAAAATAGATATTATGTTGCTTCTCTAATTTTACATGCAAATATAGCCGAAATCACAGCACAGGAATTGTCTGTGTCTTGTCTTTTCTTATGTGCGTTTCAATTCATCAGACGATGGATTTTTGTGCAGATTAACGTCTTGGAAGGGAGAGCTGGTTGTGTAGTCTTAAAGGGCCACATTTCAGTCACTATTTCATATTTATTCTGTTGTCTGACAACAGAAACAGTAATATATATAAATGAAAACAGTTTTATTGAGAATTTGGCTGCATTAAAAAAGAGTATGTGAGCACAGAGAGACAAACAAATGTAAAAGGCAACAGAGGCGCTGACTTCATGAATATGCTAATTAGTGTATGACGTCATCTGGCGACATTTAGCAAACTGGCTTTAGCTACTTTCTATTGAAAGAAGTCGGCAACACTGAATGGGACGTAAGACTAGATAAATAATAAAATCTCACTTAAAATATAATGGAACGCGGCAAAATCAGTGCAATACATCCGCGCCCTATCGGGACATTGGCGGCTTCGCTATTCTTCAATGGAAGAGAGTGAAGGTGCGTCGTCCATCTTTTTTTACAGTCTACGGACTAAACACAACCAGTTCTGATCACTGCAGCCCTGATCAATCAAATCAACTAAATAGGCTTTTCAACAGCATGAAGTTGAAAAACTGATTTGTCTTACCTTATAAGATGAAACCACTTCACCGATGGGTCTGAACTTATGATTGTCGTGTTTTTGTGAATTAACACACACTAAACACACCGGCTGTTTGTCCTCCAGACAGAAGAGCTTGAGTTTCTCACTGTGTAAACTGCAGATCTCCTCAGACTCTGATGAACGCCTCTCATTTCTCTCCTTCAGGAACGACTCGCACAAGTTTTTTAACACTAGATTAACTGGAGGATTGTCTTTTGAGGATCTTCTCCTGCAGACGGGACACTCCTGAGTTTTCTTGGTTGTCCAGAACTGCTGAAGACACTCTTTACAGACACTGTGACTACATGACAGAAAAACAGGAGTCTTGAAGATCTCACAGCACACGGGACAGATATAATCATCTTCAGACTGTGAAGCCATTGTTTTCTCTTTGAGCTCCAACAATCGAACCTTTAGTTTCACTTTCTGGACGAAGTCCGTTTGAAAAATGAATCACAAAGATCGTCGATCTGTCAGTTCAGAAATAAACTTCACAAAATTCCTTTTTGAAAGTGTTTCTCTGCGTTCTTCGATGATGAATCTTTATTGCTTGTGTCAGTAGAGAAGTGAGTCAGTAAGACAGAAAGGAGAAATAACACATCAGTCTCTTCCTGGTAAGAGCTGTAAGAGGAGGAGTTTATGATCACTTGAAGAACAGCATCAGGATTGCTTCTACACACTGAACGATTTCAGCAAGATCATTACAAATCACAAGGTGCGACATGGAGGAAGCCACGTTCGCAGCAGTCTCGCACAAGAAGATAACTTTTCAAAGTTCATTATGAGCACCTGCTAAGTAAAATACTAAAAATGTAAATGCACATAGATGTTTATCAGAAATATTTAATAAAAAATGACCCCATACGTCCTCATCTCTAGGTAAATAATCAATTGTTATTTGCTATTATCACAACCCACACAACAGATAGAAAGCACTGTGTGACTTCACATGAAATCTATGAATGTGCAATTACAGTATATGCAGCAGCATAGTCCTGAGGCACGACATTTTGTTCCCTTGTATGTCTCCGTATGTTGCGGAATGACAATAAAGCCCACTTGAACTTGCAGACTCTGAAACAAACGTGTTTAGACATTATCAGATGAGTTGAACACACAAAACACACGCACAAGATAAGCCTACATATGTCTAATGAACAAACACACCAAGTCAGAAGCAGAGAAACAATCTTAAGAGAGTGAGTTCATTTTGACCTTTATGTCAATAATAATACCCTATTAATTGGAAGACAAACAAAATATAGCATGAATGTGTTCATAAGCTTCCCTATGTAAGAAAACGATGCCCACAAAAAGAAACAACAAAGACAAAAGCCTTTTGATCTCCATTGTTTGGTGTAGACGTCTCTTTCCATTTATATATTATATATATATAGAATGAGTTAAAGATGATTACATAGGTATGTCTGTAAAAGTCGTAATATGATAATAGTATATACTGTATACGTATAAAAACAATAATCAGAAAAAAACATGATTGAGAAATAAAGCACACATATTTTTGTTTACATTACATTTATTGGTAACGCTTTACATTAAGGTTTCCTTTATAAAGGGTTTTAAAGGTGCTCATAAATGACTAATAACTCATTTACAAATGCATTATAAATCACTGATAAGCAGTTATTAATGCATGAATATAAAGGGTGATTTTAACGCAATACCTGCCAAATAGTGAGCCATGTTTAACTCACGTTATAAATGCTTAACAAATATATTTATATATACTTACTTCACTCAAAACCAGATTCCTGATTTATTTCAAGATGCAGCAAAAATAGACTATTATAGAGAGACTGAAGGGTGTTGTATTTGTGGTTCTCTCATTTATATCTCATGACTCGTGTCACTTTTCTTACGATTTTTCTTACCAGAAGCTACTCTGTACCTGACCCATGATTATCTGCAAAAGTGCATGATGCCTATCACAGTAATGATTTAAAAAATTGATAGGGGACATACAAACAAATAATCATCAATTGTATAGATGTGATGCTTAGTTATAATTTGGTGGTATACTTGATTGTTTTCTGAATTGTTTAATGTGAGTTTACTTGTATAAGCCACTTTTTGTGTGACGTTATACTCAGTAATGTTCCAATGTGCTGCAAAAGAAAAGATTGATCTTTTTGTTTCAAGTTTAAAGTTGTTTACTGATATAGTGCAACAACAATAACTACACTTCACCAGAAAAATACCAACATGTTCTGTGTGTGCAATAATAATCAATAAATAAATTATTAGTGTCCGCTTTACATTAAAGTTAACTTTGACAGGTTACTAATGTTTGTAATTCATTAATAAATGGTCCACAGCTGTTCACTTAACATCAAGCTTTCCAAGTAACTAATATTGGAATTAAAATTTTCATTATTAATATCTCATGAAGTCGTGGTTGTTTTTTATGTCCCCTATCAGTTTTTAACCATTACTGTGATAGGCATCATGCACTTTTGCAGATAATCATGGGTCAGGTACAGAGTAGCTTCTGGTAAGAAAAATTGTAAGAAAAGTGACAAGTCATGAGATATAAATGAGAAAAACATAAATACAACACCCTTCGGTCCACCCTATGGTTTTTTCTGCATCATGAAATAAATCAGGAATCTGTTTTTGAGTGAAATAGGTATTTATAAATATATCTGTTAAGCATTTATAACATGTGAGTTAAAAATGGCTCACTATTTGGCAGGTATTGCATTAAAATCACCCTTTTTATGTATGCATTAATAACTGCTTATCAGTGATTTATAATGCATTTGTAATTGAGTTATTATTCGTTTATGAGCACCTTTATAAACCCTTTATAAAGGAAACCTTAATGTAAAGTGTTACCCAACACCCTGCAGTCTTGCTATAAAAGTCATTTTTTTGCTGCATCATGAAATAAATCAGGAATCTGGTTTTGAGTGAAATGAATATTGAATATGAAATGAATAAATGAGTATGAATAAATATATTCATTAAGCATTTATAACATGCGAGTTAAAAATGGCTCACTATTTGGCAGGTATTGCATTAAAATCACCCTTTTTATGCATGCATTAATAACTGCTTATCAGTGATTTATAATGCATTTGTAAATGAGTTATTAGTAATGTATGATCACCTTTTTTAAACCCTTTATAAAGGGAACCTTAATGTAAAGTGTTACCCGTTTATGCATTCAGAAGACACTTTTACCCAACGTGACCTGCAGCTGCAGTAAAGGAATAGAAGCAATTCCTCACAGAGCTAACAATATTCATAATGTACAATGCCAGGCTTATTAGAAAGGTAAACTATAAAACAAGTTGAAGCAGAGATGAAATGCAGGGAAGAGAATTTTGTCTCGGTTTAGTTGAAGGCGCTCGCCGATAGTCTTGTGTATGTGATCATTATTGAGGTTTCTCACTGAACTCTGCACACAGTCTGTTTTGCTAGTTTTCCAGTGGCTTTAATTGCGAGTCTTACTGCACCTATGCGACTGATTCCAATGCTTTCAGTCTCTTTTATAGCGCACTCTTCCTCTTCTGGAGTCACCACAACCTTCCCCATGACTTTGGCTACAGCAACGTATTCTTTATTAAATATAACATGCTCAGCATCCTGTCGTGACTAAGCTCCAGTATATTTTCTGCCATTCAGTTAGAATGCCACCTTTCTACTTCTGCTTTAACTGCTCCGGTTTTTCACAGTTTCTGCTTCTGAATCTCCTGAATGCAATTCTCTGCTCCCTTAAACATGTCATTTGTAAAGTGACCTCCATTTTCTGTCACCACCTCCTCTAATTTACTGAGTAGAGCTTTGAACTGTGGGTAGCGAGAAGATTGGTTGTTCAGACAGAAGAATCTGTTTACACACACAACTCTCTACAAGTTTTTGAAGATCTGGATCACTTTCCTGCAGAAACTCGTCTATAGTTTTATTTTCATCCTTTAACTGATCTTTGTGGGTAAAGACTATTACAATATATTTTTCTATCTGTTCTCCAAACACTTCTTTGAGCTGCTCTACTGTATTTTTCTATTCTATCTTCTATTCTTTATTATCAATTGATTTCTTTACCCATCCTTTCATTGGTTTTTGAGCTGCACTGTTTTGATTCAGAGTTTGAACCGGCTGGAGATTTGAATACTTTGCTGCCGATGAAGGTGTTTCCAGTGGCACTTTTTCCAGATCCAGTTTTTCCCAGCAGAACCAGCCTGATTTGGTCTTTCCAGTTAGGAATCTGAATCTTCATCTGAAACTACAACACAAAGATCAGTACTGATAGAAAGGCCTATACTGATACTCTTTAGATCAGTGTGATGAAACACTAGTGACATACACAGTCAGCAAAATGCCATATTGTGATACTGAAGTAATTTATGATGGCAAAATCAAAATCATAATCTTACGCTTGACATCCTTGCTCGATCTTCTTCTCATTCGGTCCATGATAAATGTCCCTCTGTTCTCCATCATCATTGCTTCAGTCTTCTGCAGTAGTTCTTGTACTTATCCTTCCACTTTATTCTTGTTATTGAAACAGTGAGACTTTCCTCCACATTCATTGACCAGCTGCTGGAGATCTGCATGATCTTGGTCTTGTAGATATTCATCAATGGTTTTATCCAGATCCTCCAGTTCATCTCTACGTGTGAACAGAATCATGATGTATTTCTGCACTTCAGGACCAAATAAACACTTAATAAAATCCAGGATCTCTTCCTCATTTTGCACAGGTTTCTCCAGAGACACGGTGAGCAGAACTGAACTGAGACCTGCTGAACATCCAGAGACCAGCTGCTCTTCATTCAGATCTGGATCCAGTAGATCTGGACAATCAATCACAGCAACCTGCTTCCCACAGATCTGTGTTACAGCATCACAAACTTCAGCTTCATGTTTCTTAACTTTACACTTTCTTTCTCCCAGTATAGTGTTTCCAGATGAGCAGGCCTGTGAAACACGTACTGATTACTTTGTCTGTGCTTATTTATGGATTTTGATTAGCTAATATTTCCTCTGGATTTGTGAAGTAGTACTATATTATATATTTGTATCGTATGTTAATGCTTTTGCCACCGTTCGCTCGCAAAACTTTGTGTTCCTTTATCCTATGAACATATATTGTATGTATCATATTTTGTCCCCATCACCATCATTTTGAATGTATTCTTCCGATCCAATGCTGCTGTGGGTGCCGTCGCCACCTTCACTGTCTGCCAACCACAAGGAGAAGCCTTCCTAGAAAAACAAATATAGCCGAAGAAAAATTAAAATACAAAATAAAAATAAAAAAAATATATATTAATATATAGAGCATTGTATCTGTATAGTTTGTCAGTCCATCCCTTTATTATATGCGCTTTGACATACGAGTGTGTCAAAGCAACTGCACAGAATTAATTAGGAAAATAGTGTCAATAATGCAAAATGAAAATAGTAAACACTCAATTTTAAAGACAGTTCATCATTGAATTCAGTGATGTCAACATCCAGCTCAGTTCAGTTTAAATAGTATCTGTGCAATCATTTGCAATTAAGTCGACAATATCGCTGGAAATGAAGCTAATGAAAATGTTGGTCATTAACATCAATAAATCAAAAGATTTGTGTAAAACATGTTGCTGCAGCAAATATAAACTCACCAGGTGCCGAGCTGCTATTCAGTGTTGTTCAGCCCTTCTTCCACTTTGGTAATATAATGAAAATGCTCCTCCATGTTGCAGCTGCATCAGCATGTTACCTGTAGTGGAGGCACGCGACTTGTGTGTTCTTTCCCTGAAAATTTTTATTTGCTAATTCTTACAAAAGGGCTTTGTTTTGCAGATGTTTATAGCACAGCAATGAAGTAAAAATCAAAGTGAACTGCATGAGCAGAACGCACGTAACACCTAAGAAACACACACTACCACTATAAAAAAAAAGAGATTGATAATCTTCATTCAGTCTGTCAGTAAAATGCTTTGTGAAATCTAATTGGCTGAGAGGGAACTGCAGCTGGAATTCTTTTGACAATCATAGATGGATCTTTAATTTCGTTACAATTTAATAATATTTAGCCATTTTAATCAAATGTATATTAGAAATGGCTGGAAATGGGGTGCTTGGATGATTTGTACAAATAAATAACCCAGTCTGTCTAACTGGTTGGTCAAACCTCTCAGAGCGATTTATCTAAAAACAGCATCTTATTGTCAGGGGTGGTAAAGGAAGAGGAATCAGTTGCAGCGATAACAAGGATTTTATTGAGATTCAAAACAAACAGGAACGAAGCCACTGTCCGAGAGGGTAATCTGGAGTAATCTGGGTAATCTAGAGAAAGTCAGCTCAACAGCAGGTATCCAGGAAAAGGGGTTTGCCAGAGCAAATGGCCGCAAGTAACAGTCCATGAGCAACGAGACAGTCCAGCTCTCCAAGTAACTCCGGGGGCCAGAGAATGGCGATGGTGGGAGGGAGAGGGAGAGGAACTCCAGGAGGGAGCAGGGAACGCTGGGCAGTGAGGGGAAGGAGGCAGGAGGCAGACAGAAGACAATCCAGCAGCCAGGGCAGATGGGGGGCTGGAGAGGGCAGAGGGGAAAGGGAAAAAACGAACACAAAGCTAAATGGCTGGAGCTAAAACTAGGAACTAGAAAGAACTGGGCTAGATCAAAAGAAAAACCCTAATATCAAAAATAAATAAAAGCTAAGGAAACTAGGCAACATTCAACCAGCGACAAGAGCCAGTTAACTCCGCAGAGCATAGCCATTTCGTATCTGCACGGACAGAAAACGAGGAAATGAAGGGTTACTACTGATTATAACAGTGTCCCCTAACAGATACTATACTGATAGAGGCGGGTAACAATAGACAATGAGCCAGGGCAACATAATTACCAACTTGACACCAGTTGCGTCCAGACAGACCAGAGGCGCGTCCGAAATCGCATACTTCCATACTATATAGTAGGCGAAAAACAGTATGCGAGGCGAGTAGTATGTCCGCATTCATAGTATTCGAAAAACAGTAGCGAGAAGTACCCTGATTACCTACTACTAACTTCCGCCCGAATTCCTAGCATGCATACTATGGCGGGGCCTTTACTGTCCCATGAGGCCACGGAGAGGAGGCGCCATATTCGAGAACTGCGTAGCAGCGACCCGGCTCTCTTCAAGTGTAAGTACCTCAGGGAAAAGCCTTGTTCCTTGTGGTTAAATTGCACTTGTTTAACATGATCTAAGTGAACGGCTGACTTACAGAAAGTTTAAACATTGTAAATCGATGAGATGATTTCGTGAATCGGCTGTAAAAAGATGTTTAATCGTTGTTATTACTGAGCATATCAAGTTAACGAACAAATCGAGCTAGTGTCAATGCTGTTGTACTTCAGCTTGTTAACAGCTTTTTTTTAATGGAGACGTTCGTTGTTAAGCAGTTTAATGAGTAAACATGTAAAATGTAATTTTATTCAGGTGCTGTTGACACTGAACGTAGTAAATCCTAACATTTCAAGCAAAGGTCTTACTGCCTTCTTTTTATGTTTGATTTCTGTGCATTTATTGTGACATAGCTTTTGTGACATAGCAGGGACTTGAGGGCAAAATTTCTGCTGCTCAAGTCAAAAGAAAGTGGGAGAACCTAAAACAAAAATACAAAGAATTTTTTTTTTTTTTTTTTTTTTTATTAGTTCACCCCAAAATTTGTATTAGTTCATGATTTGATCATGCTAATGTTTTTCCATGTCATAGTAATGCAGTAACCTAATGAATGTATTTGACTGTCTTGATATTGTGCTCTTCAGACCCGGGATATCCAACAAAGATATGGAGGAACTTCCCCTTGTGGTCGGTGATGGCCTGCAGCTGAACAGAGTGGAACAGCTTCCTATTACAATAGCATGGGGCATCACTTGCTGGTGGCTTGATCCGGATGTGGCATCCGTCTATTGCACCAGCTACCATGCGGAAAACTGGAGACTCAGCCAGCTGGGCAAAACCTGCCCCCACTGCCTCCATGTCATCCGGGGTCGGGAAAGCGATCAGCCTCTTCAGAATTCTGATGACTGCTCTGCTGATTCTGTGCACAAATCACAGATTCATGCACCGAGGACTTTGGGATGTCGAAGCCCAGTGACAGCAGCCTGTACGATGCTGCGTGGGCCAGCCAGTAGAGAAACACCAGCACCTCAACATCTTTTTCCTAGCCATGGTCAGAATCTGACTTCAAAGCAGCGATGAGGGACATGATGGACTGTCGTGAAAGACGGAGGTCAGATCCATCTTCGAAATACAATCGAAGAATTGGCACAGCAGCATTCAGGCGGCAGTAGGTTGTAGGGCTCACCGTCTGTAAATGTGTGTGTATATAAATTTTTTTTTTTTAGAATATGTATATTTATTTATGTTTATATTATTTGTTATTTATGTATATATTGTATCTATAATATTTATTTAGGCTATGTATATATTGTATGTATTCATTCTCTCCCTCTCTCGCTCTATTTATCCAATTGTGTATTATGTATTCATTCAAGTTTATTCATTGATTCATGTCTTTTGTTTGTCCTGTGTATTTTTATGCCTTTATTTATAACAAATTACTTTATTTCGTTGCTCCAAATGAGCCTCTGTCATGGTGTTCACAGACATGACTTTTTATTCTGAGGTAAAATTTGCTAGCTAAATAGGTGATTGTACTTACCTTATTTGATAAATGATTTACAAGCTG
This sequence comes from Sinocyclocheilus anophthalmus, assembly GCA_018155175.1. NCBI lineage: Eukaryota > Metazoa > Chordata > Actinopteri > Cypriniformes > Cyprinidae > Sinocyclocheilus > Sinocyclocheilus anophthalmus. The sequence continues at coordinate 153,331 of JADLZN010011574.1, forward strand.
TCAACGAAGGCGTGATCTTTTATTTATTTAGTCATTTATTAGAGCGCTTTTATCCAAAGCGACTTACAAATGAGGACAACAGAAGCAATCAATTGTAGTATTAAAACAACTAAAAGCTAAAACTATAAATACTACCTATAAAGATCAATGTTATGTCATATGTCAGATACGTCAACTGAATTTAAAATAAGTGCAATGAATTCTTAATCTGTGCAATGATGCCAATAATAAGTAACAATTATAAAGTTTACTATCAAATCAACATCAAATGCAAAATGTAAAGATATAACACAATAAATGCTGGGATAAAATCGCTGTTTGGCCATTTATGACAGTTAGAGATAACTACATTGTCAGCAAATTTATTAAATACATAGAATATAATGATGTTATGACAAATATAAATTAATTTAATTATTTAGGGAATAGTGCATCTGACCCTGATCTAAGTAGTTCTGTCTAAAATCAGAAGATATTATTTTATATATTTCAACCTAAGTACACAAGACATGTATGACCACATGAACTTTAAGAATCATATACTTTGTTTGTTTGTTTGTTTAGATAAATCACTCAGAGAGGTTTGACCAACCAGTTAGACAGACTGGGTTATTTATTTGTACAAATCATCCAAGCACCCCAATCCCAGTCATTTCTAATATACATTTGATTAATATGACTAAATATTATTAAATTGTAAATAAATGAAAGACCCATCTATGGTTGTACCCATAAGACCCATCTAGAGATTTGAGAGTACAACAGTGCACTATCGACATTTGTCAGTAAAATAATGCTGATGCAAAATACCTACACTGGAAACTGAAACTGCGTGAGCACGCAAAACGTTTCTCGTGAGCATGTGATAGACTGTGTATTTTTAGTTTTTTGCACAGGTCCCTTTAGGGGCTTCGTAGTAATTAGATGAGGTAAAAAAAATTTTTTAAAAACGTGTATGAGTCGACATTCTATCGATCTGTGCTTATTGGTGAAAGTGCAATTCCTGTAATGCAAAAGTAAGTTTTTCAAATGACGACAATCATTACAAGTATAATTTTGAGCAAAAATAATTTTTATAGGTTTAACCATTACACAGCATGACGAAAATGTCTAAAACTAGACTAAAATGCTCAGACATTTTGTCGACTAAAACTTGACTAAACAAAAGCAGGACAAGGTTGACTAAATATGATAATAACTAAAATGTACATTTGAGACAATCTAAGACTAAATTAAAAATGGGCGCCAAAATTAACACTACTGAAGAGGGGCTCATTATCATTTAAAGAGACATGCACCGAAAAAAAAGCTGTTTTTGACAAGGTAAAAAGAGTGCAGTTTTACATGACCTTTGAGGAATTTTAACCAAAGTATGTTGCAGACATTTCACGAAGACCATAAAGTATTCTACCAACTTGTGAAAAAATGGACATCTGATGTGCCCTTTAAAACAGTTTATACAATTCTTGCAAGCTGTGTTTACATGTATGTTCATTTCAAATCAGACATGATGAATGTACTGTTCTGCTGATATAAAAGTTATTTGGACTGACTAAATAATACAGGTTATTAGACTTGTTTTTTTATTTATTTTAAGCTAGTGTTTACATATGGAGACACTTGTGTACAATTGTATTATGATAGTATGAATGCTATTAGGATCGAATTATGTTAAGACAGTATTAATGCTTCCTACATGAGTAGTATACAGTGTTAACATATTTAATATTGAAAAAAGTTACATGTATTGATTGTGTTTGTTTAGAAACTAGTTAAAACAAATTTTTCAACAGATGAAGTGACACAATATACGTACCATATGCACATGGCAATCTCAAACAACTCAATCCAATTCTAATTCAATATTTTAGAGAACTGAAACATAAATTAGTGTATGAAGATCTGGCCTTTGTCGTTCACTCAGACTAACTATGGCTCTTATTTTCCTTTAGCTATTGCTATCGCTGCTACTGCTGCAGCTCCTACTGCTACTACTCCTCCTCCTATTACTGTTAGCGCTGTTTGCCCATACTGTCTCAGTTTTTGCTTTAAAGCCTCTTGTTCAATCTTTTTCTGGGCTTTATTGTATATCTCATTAGTGTAGTGCTGTCTTCCATTGATCCTCACCATTTCTTCAATCTTCTGCAGCAGTTCTGTGACCTGAGAGTGATTCCTCATGTCTTCATTGTTAAACGAGTGAAATCTGCCACCGCACTTATTAACAAGAGCCTTGAGATCATTACTTTCACTGATATATTCATCCAATGAAATCCTCTTCAGGTGGTCTGTGTGAGTGAACAGAATGATGGTGTGATCAGAAGCTCCGTCCCCAAAGTTTTTCTGAATCCAATTCACTGTGTTCTTCTCTTCTTCTGTGAATCTCACACCCAGTCTGATGACTAGCAGAAACACATGAGGACCAGGAACAGACATGTAGATGCACTTCTCAATCTCTTTCTTCAGGTCCCCTTCACTCATTGATGTATCATATAGTCCTGGAGTGTCAATCACTGAAATGATTTTATCCTCCACTGCTGTCTCGTGTCTTTGACAGTGTCTAGTCATAGACTTAGAGGAAATCCCTTGCTTAAAAACAAAGTTTCCGATGATGGTGTTTCCTGTTGAACTCTTTCCTGATCCAGTTTTACCCAGCAGCACAATCCTTCGATCTGCTAAAGATAAAAACCAAAAAATGTTATTTACACTTTACAAATCATAATAATTTAGCATGTTGTCTTTGCTCACTAGGGGGCCTAACATGATGGATGACTTAAAATAACTACAAATAAGACAGAACAAATATATAAAATAAGTTAATTAACATTATTTATTTGAACCCCTCAACAAGTGTTATTCCCATTGATGAACCAGGGATCCTGGACGGGGGGGGAAACTGGACGTACTGTATGAGGTCACCTAATTTTAAAAGTGTGATTTCTAGAAATGTCATAGAAATTATAAACCATAGTAATGGTGCACCATTAGGATAATCCATGGCCAGCAACATTGTGTTTGTTGTTTGCCTCCAATGCATGCAGACTAAGCCATAGATTATCACTTACATTTATATAATTTACATTTTAACATGAACACCTCTCAGAATTAAAAGAAATGAAACCACACATGGCAAAATATTTACCCAATTTGAAGTACAAACTTTCTCTAGCAATCTTCTGTACCAGCCCTTCCATCTCGTCCTGACTTTCCATCTGTTTCCTGAGATCTTCCTGTTCTGCTGCATCCATCTTTTCCTGTTTTTTCTTCCCTTCTTGTTTAATTCTCTCCTTCTTTGGGAAGATCTCATTGCTGTAGTTCTGTCCTCCGTTGTTCTTCACCATTTCATCAATACTCTTTAAGAGCATTGTGATCTGGTAGGGATCACATTCATTTTTGCTGTTTATCACATGAAATCTTCCTTCAAAGTAGTTCAGCAGCTCTTTAATATTTTCACTCTCCGTGATTTCAATCCATTCTCTTCTGGATATTTTTTCTCTCCCAATAAACAGCACTACAGTGGACCTCATAGCTTGACCTCCAAAGTTCTCCTGAATTTGCTCCACAATCTTCGTCTGTTCCTCTCTGAAGGTCTCCAGGTTGATGACGAGCAGGAACACGTGAGGACCAGGATCAGAGAGATCCAGACTCTTCATCATCTGCTCCTGCAGCTCCTCATCAGTCAGTTGAGTGTTGAAGAATCCTGGAGTGTCGATGATGGAGATGTTTCTGTCTTCTACTCTTCCTCTCTGTATCTCACTCTCTCTGGTTCTGCTCTCTTTAAACGCCTCTCGACCCAGTATTGCATTTGCTGTTGGACTCTTACCAGCACCAGAGACTCCCAGCAGCACGATCCTCAGATCCTGAGAATCAGGTGCTTCATCAGACTCTGTAAAAGACAATGTCATTTTAGCGGGAACCGTTTAAAACGATTTTTTACAGAAACTAAGAGGCTTTACTTTAGACAAAATTAGTTCCATTTCTGGCCAGTTAAGAAAGAACATTTCTGTTAGTTATTTGTTCCTGTTTCTGGTTGTCAAGCTTAAAATTGGTTTGTTGGCTGTTGTAGTTTGTGGACGCGAGAATTGGGAGGCTTTTCTCCGCACGGAAGAGTTGTAGCGAACGCGACTCGGATCATATTAGTCTATGATTATCATATTACAAGTTATATATGATGAGGAACGGTCAGCGCGCCTTGGAGAGGAATGAGCGCGCATCTGGTGAGGCTTTAGGAGCGAGTCTCCGTGTGTTTGAGAGCTGATTCTTTGTTATGAAACATGATAGCACTGCTAGAAATCTGATACACTTGTTTATTGACAGAAAAGTACAGTACATTATGCATTTCAGTAAGTATACAGTAAATATAGATGGATTATTACAGTGCAGTGTAGATGAGCTAACATGTGTTTGTTTGACGCTGTGCATGTAGTTACGGCTAGCGGCTAGCGTTAAGCCCCGCTCTGTCCCCACAGAGGGCAAGCACAGCTGATGCCGTATGAGAGGAGCGATGCTGTGATCCTGATCTGGATGTCATAGGGAGAAAAAATTTTGCTGTGATCACTGCCAATCGAATGCATATAAATGGAAATATAAGCTGGGAGGATATGATTCTATTTTAGGAATGTTATAGACCATATCAATGATTATAAGGTAGACAGTCTTGAGCATCCTAAAGAATTAAACTGATTGAGAAATCACAATATGAAATTTGGTCTCAATTCGCTTGTGCCATTTGTGTCTATTACTACTTAGAAACTAAAAATGAACATAATTCATAAATAATCAATTAAGTGCTTCTGGCCCAAATACAATAGATTGTGGGGTTAATGTGTTTTAATAAGCTTGTTTTTGCAAGGGAAACTCACCATGACACATTTAGATGTGACATTTTCAATCGCTTCACAAATAATGTTCTAACTCCTGTTTAGAAGCTGTTATTTGAAAGATTATTTTTTGTGGTACTTTTTTGGCATGTAGTGGCATCAAACAATGTAAATTGCAGAGAGTTGGGCCTAATAGAACCTGAATTACAGAATCTCAAAAAAATATATTTTTTTAAAACTCCAAAAGCACCTATGTTTTTTTTTTTGTGTTTATTGTAATATTAGAAAAATATATAATGTTATTTATAAAAAAATTACACTCATAGTTCGTAGTTCACAGGGTTTTCTTTACAATGAAACCATTTTTTTTTTTCATTTCTTCCATTGTATGTGTGTAGGGCAAACATTTGAATTTGAGTATGAACAATTTAGGCGAAAAATACCAAAAACGCCCCAGAGAATATTAATAAAGCAAAATAATTTCATAAATTATTTAAAAAAAGATTTAAACTTTGGAACATGGAATGTCTTTAAAACTGTCATTAAACGTCTATACTCTGCACATGGTAAGAATATGGAACATGTATTTTTAAAAGTGTGTGTTAAGCAAATTGTAATGGCAAAAACACTTCATAACAGAAGCAGAAGCAGTCCTGGCCAGTCATGGACTCGTCATGGTCCTCTAGTCTCTACATTTTGAATCTGGATCATAAAACAAATAATATTGCTGCATTATGACCCCAAAAATGTACAAAAATACATGTATGGCATTTAACTTTCTTAATGCACATTTGATCAGTTTAATAACAGACTGTCCCACATTAGTCAAAAACATGCCGTCCCACTTTTGAAACATCCTTTTCTAAAGTGGGACCACAAAGATGAGGTACTTCCTGTTTGACGTGTTTCATGGCCACATTTCTGACATAATTTCCAGAAAGTCAAGTGATTTCAATAGCTTGACACCCCTGCTTGAATTCAACATCAATCATATTCACTTTAATGTTGTAAAAGAAGAGTTAAACGTGCTGAAGCTTAGGTGTCCCACATTACACTAATCCACACTATCAGTAACACTGTTAGAGCACAGCTGCACTGAATGGCTAAATTATTATTTTAAATATTATTTGACCTGAGGTCTATTACAATTCACGTACCCTTGATTTATTACCATGGTACTGTTACAAATAGCCTACTGTTTAATTAACAGACAAGTGACTTATTATGATTCTCAAATGTATGCCTGCTTTTCTCTAACCACTAGCATACATAAGCTAATTGTAAACCGTATTATTTTAACATAATATTAAGCTAATGAAATTCGACTGACCTTATTACATATTGATTACATTATTAAATACTTCCGCTTTTGTTGTGTGCTGAGAGTGTTAGCAATAATTAGCAACGGAGATAGAAAGTATTTTTGTTTTTGTTTTTTTAAACGCAGAACAGAATTTCTTCTAAACTTGACATGGAGTATTAAAAACTGCGTTGTGTTGCAAACTATGCGAAACGCTAACGCCACCCCAGATCAAAACAAAACAACACAACACTTGGAAAATTAGGTCTATTGCGGAAGTTTAAAATGTCTTTAAATAAAACACCTGGCTGAAAGCTTTTTTAGTTTTTAAATATGTTTGATAAGGATAAATTCATAACTTTTAACTGACCTGACTGCTCGCTAGCAATTGTTCTGTATATGCTCTCCATACTTTCGCTTCTGTTGAGCATGTGTTTATCCAGAATGAGAGATATCTGGTCCAGACCGGTGTTCCGGCGAATTCAGTTCACCTGTGTCCCCCTCACAGCGCATGCGCAACTTCGCAGTGTTGCCAAGTCCGCGGTTTTCCAGCGGTAGTTTTTAGTAGCAATTGGCGTTTCTTTTTTAAATATCCTGGCAACCCGAAACTGCCGAGGAATAAAATTCCACCCGGCTAAGAAGTCGCTTATATGGCAATAAGAATCAGAAAGAATCAGAAAGAGCTTTATTGCCAAGTATGTTTGCACATACAAGGAATTTGTTATAGTATACTGTTTTGAGTGTCACAAGCTTCCAGTACACTGAGACAACAACAACACACAGATAATAAAAATGAGATGTTAATAAAATACACATGCATAAATATAAACCCCAAAAAAAGAATAATTTGTATGTACAGGTGTGGTATAGATGGAATAGGAATAGAATAAAATAAAATAAGTTGTAGGGATGTACTAGGGTTTAGGGTGATAAATAAGTATCAGGTTATTGCACATATTTGTATTGCACAATGGGAGAACATTTAACTGTTCATGAGGTAGATTGCCTGGGGAAAGAAACTGTTCTTGTGCCTGGCTGTCCTGGTATTCAGTGCTCTGTAACGCCGACCAGATGGCAAAAGTTCAAAAAGGAGATGGCTTGGATGTGATGGATCCAGAGTGATTTTCTGAGCCCTTTTCCTCACTCTGGATGTATACAGTTCTTGGAGGGTAGGCAGGGGGGCACCATTAATCCTTTCAGCAGTCCGAACCGTTTTCTGTAGTCTTCTGATGTCTGATTTTTGTAGCTGAGCCAAACCAGACAGTTATTGATGTGCACAGAACAGACTCGATGACGGCTGAGTAGAACTGATTCAGCAGCTCCTGTGGCAGGTTGAATTTCCTCAGCCGGCGAAGGAAGTACAACCTCTGCTGGGCCTTTTTTAACAGTGGAGTCAATGTGAGTGTCCCACTTCAGATCCTGAGATATTGTGGTGCCCAGGAACCTGAATGAATCCACTGCAGCCACAGTGCTGTCCATAATGGTGAGTGAAGGGAGAGCAGGGGGGTTCCTCCTGAAATCCACAATCATCTCCACTTTTTTGAGCATGTTCAGCTCCAGGTTGAGTTGACTGCACCAGACAGCCAGCTGCTCAAACCTCTTGTCTGTAAGCAGACTTGTCTCCGTCCTTGATGAGACCGATGACTGTAGTGTCATCTGCATACTTCAGGAGCTTGACAGAGGGGTCTTTACACAGTAAATTTGCCCGAGTAAAATTTACTCAAATTGAAGAAAATTTTACTCTATGCCAGATAACATTTGGTCCCTCTCTGAAAAGAGTAAAAGTTACTCTTTTGATAGAGTTGTTTTTCCAGAGTTCATTTTGATCAATTTAGTGTTAATATTTTACTCTTTCGTGTTATATTTGACTCTATTTAGTGTTTTTTTTAATTGACTCTTGTACTATTTTACTCAGTTCAGAGGTAAAAGAAATGGACTCTGTGACTTTTTAACTCTGTTCAGAGGAAAGTCAAATTTACTCTACCACAATTTACCTCCCCTCCAGAGTTGTTTATCATCAATTATGAGTGAACAACTAACTCTATCCAGAGTTAATCTTCTAAATTACACCCTTCATGTTTTATCCTCAAAAGTCCTAAAATATAAATGAAAAACGTATTTTTCAATCTGAAAATAAATTCAACAACAAACTGTATACTCATATCTCAATTTTATTTTTCAAGCTCCTATTTAAACAGTATTACATTTAATTCACTTGTGATTATGATCACTTGATGGTTTCAGCATCTATATCATTGGCAGTGTTTTGCAGAAAGCTATACACAATGGTCAATTCCTGACAGTATGAAGTTCTTAAGACAAAGTGAGCTTTGAAAAGCTCATCAACACAGGCCAGTGAATTAGAGGCCTTACAGGATAGAGCATGTTGGACAATTACAATAAAACAAGACCGGACCCTACTTCTCTTCAGCGCAACAACAAGTAGATACAGCTGGAGACTCTCCAATGCTATCCAAGTGCCCTTGGATACTGGTAACAGTCTGTGAAAGGATGAAAACACATTTTTACAGTTAAAGTCAAAATACAGCATGGATAAAGATACAGTGATGTCTGTCTTTCACTAAAGTTTCTGTTGTACATACTTCCAACAGATTGTTACCAAATGTGCCAAGTAGAAAATAATAGCACAAGAACAACATTAAGGACCGTGATCACATTAAAGGGTTAGTTTCGCATCCCAAATGAAAATTCTGTCATTAATTACTCACCCTATTGTCGTTCCAAACCCATAAGACCGTTCATCTTCGGAACACAAATTAAGATATTTTTCAAGAAATCCAAGAGCTGTCTGACCCTGCATAGACAGCAAGGATGCACGTTCAAGGCCCAGAAATGTAGTAAGGACATTGTTAAAATAGTCCATGTGACATCAGTGGTTCAAGCCGTAATTTATGTGAAAGCTACCAAGCTACTTCACTTTTGCTGCACAATAAACCAATAGACACGACTCTTATTACAACAATTTTCTTCTCCAAGGCACTGTCCTCCACTCTTTACAAGGAGAAGATCATGACCATGCGCACGCTTTCCTCTGCGCGTAACAGGCGCAGCACATGCAATGGTTTGATGTCCGCAGCTATCACACTCCTGCATCATGGTACTCACGATCATTATCTACCTGAAGAGACGAATTGTTGTGTAAAGTCGTTATTTTTGTTTTCTTTAAGTACAAAAAGTATTCTCGTAGCATCATAAGATTATGGTTGAAACACTGATGTCACATGGACTATTTGAACAATGTCCTTACTACCTTTCTGAGCCTTAAAAGTGGTAGTTGCTTGCTGTCTATGCAGGGTCAGAAAGCTCTCGGATTTCTTTTTCAAAAAATATCTTAAGTGGTGCTCCGAAGATGAAAAATGAAGTGGTGTTTTTTTATGGGTTTGAAACGACATGAGTGTGAGTAATTAATGACAGAATGTTCATTTTTGGCTGAACAAACCCTTACTAGAGGCACTCTCTGATAATTAATGCAAGTTCAAGTGTCACACATTAATACAACATTATGAACAAGTGTCATTCGATCTGCTTCATCAGTAGCTTCACCTTGATGAATTTCACAAGACGATCACATGCTTGTCTAGCTGAGATCTTTCCCGGTCTTTTGCAGCATTGACTTGAGGGTGGCAAAAGGTGAAGCAGCACCAGAATGGAAGACATGTCGCTGTCCCAACCTGGAGACAGGGAAAACTAAATAAACAAAAATTTTTAGGCTTTTAGGTAGAAGGAGTTGAACACACCCTCCTGCTTATTTTAACCTGACGTAACTTAATTGGAAGATGAATACAATACAAATACATTAACCACTCCAGTACATTAGTTTATGCTGCACACAGATTCAGTATTAACAGCACATTCATGACCAAGTCTTGATGACTACAGATGTGTGCATGAATTGAGCTGAAACCTCTACAAGTATTGAAATGAAGTCATACAGTTAAACTTTATCAACAACATGATTTTGTTATTCAGAGTCCCAAATGAAAACAATTTCTAACTGTAAATCTGCAACTCCTGTACTAAGCCCTTGCGAAATGATTAGGGTATAAATGTTTGAAAATACATCACAAAGATTGAGAGGCGACCAAACTTGCTCCTGGGGTCAACCAAGTATGGGAATAGGGCGATGATTCCCTTTGCAAATTCTTCTTTTAAACTTCGGGAAGGGCTTGTTCTACACGCACAAACATAAACCAATTACAACCCATAACATCATAAACATCCATTTACAAAGTACTGTATGAACAACCTACCCCATGTTCATTTGTCAAATGTGCTACCAAGATTTTCACCATGTCACGTCTTCGGCCATCTGACAGACTTTTAGTGTGTGCGTATTTATTTATGACCTTTTCACCTCCAGGGCTGCTCTTTAGGATATCTTCGAACATCTGGAGGAAGGAATGATGTAATATTGCAGAGCAGAGATGAGAAATTAGCAATTGACAAGTGTATATAGCTCCAAATATCTTTAATATTTAAGTAATTCTATATAGATGTAATTCAGAGGCAAGACTGGTGATTCTTACTTGGGCAAGACGACGTTCCTCAACTTGATTTTTTCAGGAGGACTTCTAATCAACATTGCTGGGTCATCAGACTCTGACGTGCCCTCGGTATCTCCTAAAGCTTAAAGAATCTTCCATATAAACCATATCAATGGTCTGATTATCTGTTCATACTACTTTGATAGCATGCTATACAGCTATTGAGAATTAATCCAATAGACAGGTTAGCCTATGCAAATCAGTGAATTGGTGAATACTGCTAAGAATAAACACAAAACTTGATAAGCATGCCAAACAATTTACCGTTGGGACTTGCTGTGCCTGGGATGAAAATTTCTAGGACACCAAGGTCTGGTCATGTCAGCAGGTAGTCGAATGATTCCTCATCAACCTCTGTCTTTGACTCAAAGACTTTAACATCCATTGTAGGACGAATTTTTGGCAACTGAAGGAAGACAAACCATTGGCAAACTGACAAAGGCCAGCAATGCCAAAGGAAGTAAGAGAGTTATTTTTTATTCAACATAAGCACAATCATACACTTATATTACTATTAAAAAAGTATTAAGGTTGGGCTACCTGGAATAGTCATTCCATGTATTCACAGTGTGATGAAAGTTTTATTATCATTACCACATCAAAACTTTCAAATTTAAAAGGTTTAATGAAGAAAAGAAATATATTCCTTGACTTCCTTCTGACAACTGGGTTATTTTGCATCCATGAGAACACCAAAAAGACCAAGTTAAGCAGGGCGATAACACTTCACAGTCTAGATGATGAAAAATCATGCATTAGGCATTACCAACATGCGTTATCTTTTGTCACTAATGGTTTTTTAATTTGTAATAACTGCCAATAGTTCGTTTAAGCATGGGTGGGACATAGCTCTATTCGTACTGTAAGTGGTTTTTCATGTGGATGTCTGTAAAAATAAATCAAATATTATAATATAATTTGTATTATGTGGTTATTTAAATATCCTGTTTAAAAATAGGAAGACATATGCAATAGAAATTATTTTTTTATCTCAAAGTGATGGATGTCATTTTAAAATATAATAATTAAAATAAGTTAATTCAGCCTTATATTTACATGAGGTAAACATTAAATTGCATGGTTTATATCTTTAATGTATATATCCTAAGTGTAGGCTAATATTAACATCTTGCTGTATGGCCCATTTCAAATGTTTATCTGTTTTTTCCCTCTTTTTCTCCTCTGGCTGGGGAGGAGCACTGATGAAATATTGTTCTTGTAAATAGCCTACTTCCCAGCATTTCATTAATAAAAGTGTACATTAAAAATGCAATTTACAGTGAAGCACAAAAGTTATCGTACGGTGTTGCGCAGTGATCAAAAAGGATTCAAACGGTGAAATTTGAATTGAAACACCGACATTCTGCAATAAAATCACCGACAAGCCCCTGTAAATGTTGAAAATACCTTAAGTTCCCATGAGAAACAGTTAACATACCGTCCGAATAGGGCTAATACACATCAAAATGCTCCAACAATACAATTAAGACTAAGGTTAACTTAACTCTTTACCGGTTCAAGTACATGTGGTGCACAACTTGAGCCGCTCGTCACAATAGTTTAGTGGACAGACAATTGATAGGCAGCTAGTTTAACTGGTGTCAATTAACGTTCGTAATGTTCATACTGTATGTGTTAGCTAACAGTTATTTGCTTTCAAGATAACTTTGCCTAATTTAGTTCTCAAGCTAACATGAAGCGATCTCGATTATAATGTTCAAAAACGTGGCAAAATAATCTGAGCTCAAAACAGAGGCGAATATTGTTAAAATAAATACTAAGACTTTGAAACTTTACTTACTTTACCATCCAGCAGAAGCGCATCTTCTCTTCTAAACCCACAAGCAGCAGCGGTCGATGGCCGTGATTAACAGTAATGGCGGATCAACGAAGGGAGGAGAGTCACAGTTACTCTATAATTTTGCTCCCACTCTACTGACTCATTTTACTCTGTACACTCAAAATAGAGTAAAAACAACTATTTTTGAGGAAAAAAATATTAACTCTGGAAAAACAACTCCGCCGTTTTTCCTGTGTAGAGGTGCAGTCATTGGTGTAGAGAGAGAAGAGCAGTGGGGAGAGGACGCAACCCTGAGGGGTGCCAGTGCTGGTGGTGTGGTTGTTGGATGTGAATTTACCAATTCTCACTAGCTGTTGCCTATCTGTCAGAAAGCTGGTGATCCATTGACAGATAGAGCTAGGGACAGAGAGCTGGGTTAGTTTGGTCTGGAGGAGTGTTGGGATGATGGTGTTGAAAGCAGAGCTGAAGTCCACAAACAGTATCCTCACATAAGTCCCTTTTTTGGATCCAGATGTTGCAGGATGGAGTGCAGTCCCATATTGACTGCATCATCCACAAACCTGTTTGCTCAGTAAGCAAACTGCAGTGGGGCAAGTAAGGGTTCAGTAATGTCCTTCAGATAAACCAACACCAACCTCTCAAATGTCTTCATGACCACAGACGTTAGGGCCACAGGTCTGTAGTCATTAAGTCCTGTTATCTTGGGTTTCTTTGGGACGGGGATGATGGTGGAGCATTTGAAGCAGCAGCACAGCTCCAGATTGTCTTTGAAGATCTGTGAATATGTAGGGCCATTGGTCACGCAGGTTTTCAGACAGCTGGTGTCAACACCGTCTGGGTCCCCCCCCCCCCCCCCTGGGGGTGCGTTTCTTCTCTTGTTTCTTCCTGAAGACCTGGCGCACATCAGCCTCACTGATCTGAAACGTAGGAGTGGGGGAGAGGGGGGTTGCAGGAGGTGTTGATGGTTGTGTGGAGAGATGTTCAGAGCGGGTGTGGGGTGTTAGACTGGGAGTTTCAAATCTACAGTAAAACTCATTCAGGTCTTCAGCAAGTTGTTGATTGGCCTCAGTGCTGGGGGATGGTGTCTTGTAGTTGGTGATGTCTTTCAGGCCTTTCCACACTGATGCAGGCTCATTGGCAGAAAACTGGTGTTCTAGCTTTTTAAGCGTAGTTCCTCTTGGCCACTCTAATCTCCTTATGCAGTGTGTTTCTGGCCTGATTGTACAAGACTCTCTCCCACCTTTTGTAGGCATCCTCTTTGGCCTGACGAAGATGTCTGAGTTTTGCTGTGAACCATGGTTTGTCGTTGTTGTAAGTTAGATGAGTCCTGGTAAGTATGCACATATCTTCACAGAAACTGATTAAATATGTTACAGTCTCTGTGAGCTTGTCCAGATTGGTGGCTGCAGCTTCAAAAACACTCCAATCAGTGCAGTCGAAACAGGCTTGAAATGCCTGCTCTGTTTCGTTGGTCCACCTCTTTACAGACTTTACTACAGGTTTAGCAGATTTAAGTTTATGCCTGTAAGTCGGTATAAGATGAACCAGGCAGTGGGCAGACAGTCCTAAAGCTGCCTGTGGGACAGAGTGATATGCATCCTTTATTGTAGTGTAACAGTGATCTAGTGTATTACTGTCTCTGGTGGGACATGTGATGTGCTGTCTGTATTTTGGCAGTTCACGGGAAAGATTTGCTTTATTAAAGTCCCCGAGAATGATTAAAACAGAGTCCGGGTGTTGTTGTTCTGTCTCTGTGATCAGATCAGCGAGTTTCTGTAAAGCGGAGCTCATGTAAATACTCACGAGAATGAACGAGTGAAACTCCCGTGGCGAATAAAACGGCTTACAGTTAATGAAAAGCGCTTCTAGATCGGAACAGCACATCTTCTTTAACGCTGTAACATCTGTACACCACCTTTCGTTGATGTAAAAACATGTCCCGCCGCCGTGTGATTTCCCCGTTGATTCTGCGTCGCGGTTTGCTCTAAACAGCTGAAAGCTGGGCAGATGTAGCGCGTTGTCCGGAATGGCGTCATTCAGCCAGGTTTCCGTGAAACACAGAGCAGCAGAGTGTGAGAAATCCTTATTTGTCCGGGAGAGCAAAAGAAGTTCATCCGTTTTGTTGGGTAGAGAGCGGAGATTCGCCATATGGATGCTCGGCAACGGCGTTCTGAATCCGCGCTTCCTGAGCTTTCTGAGCTTCACGAGCGCGCCGGCTCTCTTCCCTCGTCTGCGCGTCCTGAAGCGCTTGATCAGAGCAGCAGCTCCGCCGACTACAACATTCAGCTAAACGTCCGAATAAACGAAATCCGGTAGAAGATTGTGGTGTGTTCTGCCGAATGTTCAGCAGTTCATCCCTGGTAAAACTGATCTTGTTTGAGAAACAAAAAAACAGTACAAACACTAAACAAAAACGTACAAACACTGGAGAGCCAAACACTGCGGCTGCCGTCTGCGGCGCCATCTGTACTGTACTTATGGTGGTTTTGCTGTCTTTCTGCAAGCAATGTTCATTTCACCATGTTATTTAGATCATTTGTACGGTGGCCGAGAGAGCTCAACGCGCTGCCACTTAAGAAACACATGCAAATTTAAAAAACACTACCCGCAAATTAAGAAACAACTTCATCACTTTGACAAACACGCGCTGTCAAATCCTCCCACACCCATGCAAATGAACCACGACGCGCTGCAGAATCCCTCAACAAACACACTCAATGGAAACCGCTGCACTAGGCAAGGACCACAACTGAAAATGTTTTCAAGGGGACCCAAAAAAGTTACGGAGACCCTGGCTGGGGGATTGTTTGTGTCAGGTGACTTTTTTTTGAGTTTCTGCTAGTGATTCCTTTTTTTATTTTATTTTTTTAATTGAAGCTATAACATTCACAGGGGATACAGTCATAGCAATAAATTACATACACAACCAGAATAGAAAACAATAAATATATAAAGAATAATAAAAGTGAAATATAAACAGAACAAAAACAAAATAAATAAAAAGTTAAATATCTTTTCTTTTTTTAAATAATTAAATCATAAATAAATAAAAATAAAAATAGCTTAAATGGAAAATTACACATAAAATTTCAACTTCAAAGAATACACAGGAGGTAGCCCTTACATCAAAGTCTATATTTTTCCATCAATACAGTAGTTTCAGCAGCTTTCTTATTAAGTGATTAAGAGAGAGATTAAGAAAATAATTTCAAATGAATACAAAAAATCCTAAAATTGGGCATACAATTTGTGCAGTGGCTATTGGTCAGTGGAGTTGTCGGTGAACTGAAAGGTGAGTTTTTTTTTTGTTTATTTTAACACCCTGATTGCATGATTCCTTTGTTTTTTGTATATTATTAGCCTAAATAATCTGACGAATTACAAGAGTAACTGTGAAACGTTATATAAGATGGCTAACTTAATAAAATATTCTCAACTAAATATAATTTCAAGGTTAATGAAATCCGCAATGCTTCATTAATTGTTAAAACCAGGTCAAAATAAATTGCAGATTGACAGTAAGAATAATATTAAAATTATTATTTAATCAGGGCCTTTTAGTAGGCTAATGAAAGAAAGGACAATGGAATACAAATACAATGTGCAAACTTTTTTGTTTTGCTTGATGACACCTGGTCATCACCCGCCGTTCTAGGGGCATTCTCTACGACAAAGCTTACATCTCGCCCACATGAACTGCAAAATCTTGGTAAAGTCAGCCATTGGATGCCACAGAAATGGCAATACATTTTGATCTGAAAAACAAAAACAAGTTGACTGAAGTTTGCACGTTGTATTTGTATTCCATTGTCCTTTCTTTCATTAGCCTAGAATATTTAATTAAGTTAGCCATCTTATATAACGTTTCACGGTTACTCGTGTAATTCGTCAGATTATTTAGGCTAATAATATCTAAAAGACAAAGGAATCATGCAATCAGGGTGTTAAAATAAACAAAAAAAACTCACCTTTCAGTTCACCGACAACTCCACTGACCAATAGCCACTGCACAAATTGTATGCCCAATTTTAGGATTTTTTTGTATTGATTTGAAATTATTTTATGAATCTCTCTGCTCATCACTTAATATGAAAGCTGCTAAAACTACTGTATTGATGGAAAAATATTGACTTTGATGTAAGGGTTACCTCCTGTGTATTCTTTGAAGTTGACATTTTATGTGTAATTTTCCATTTAAGTTATTTTTTATTTATGATTTATTAAGATGTTTAACTTTTTTTATTTATTTGTTTTTGTTCTGTTTATTTCATTTTTATTATTCTTTATATTTTTTGTTTTGTATTCTGGTTGTGTATGTAATTTATTGCTATGACTGTATCCCCTGTGAATGTTATAGCTTCAATAAAAACTTTTTTTTTTCAAAAGGAATCACTAGCAGAAACTCAAAAAAAAGAAAGTCACTGCACAAAACAAATCCCAGCCGGGTCCGTCACTTTTTTTGGGTCCCCTTGAAACATTTCCGTTGTGGTTCGTGCTATTTGCAGCGTTTCTTTATTTGCATGTGTTGTGAGGATTTGCATCGCGTGTGTTGTCCAATTGATGAAGTTTTCTTAATTTGCTGGTGTTTTTTCAATTTGCATGTGTTTTCTTAAATTGCAGCGCGTTGAGCTCTCTCGGCCACCGTACATTTGTAATTAAATAGGTATTCATGTTCGTCATGTCCTGTTTCAGACTCGCAACATAGAGTCAGATTTTCCTGCTAAGCTGAACTTTTCCTGTTTTATAAGTGTAACCCACATACATTACAATTAGACAGTTAAATTCATTCTTTTGTTCAGACGTCCATTTCCATTTTATTGTTATTGTTGTTGTTAGTGTGTGTGTGTTTCTGTTAAACAACTTAAGCCTTGTCGAAATAATAACAAATAAACTATATTGCACAATGACTAGTCTCTCTTTTATTATTTTAGGTAACTCAGAGTGATGCTCCTGATGTGTTTTTAAAATGTCATAATTATGTCTAACCTCTTTTATCTGCAGAACACTTTACACTGAAAACACAGGGGAACAGATTTTTCCAGAGGCCTGAGAAAATTGACCCCCCCCCCCCCCCCCCCCCCATTTTTTTTTAAATGTCATAATTATGTCCAGCCACTTTTATCTGCAGAATAGTGCCTTAAACTAAAACTTAAACTTTAGTACTGAGGTTTCAGGGTTGCCAGGATATTTAAAAAAGAAACGCCAATTGCTACTAAAAACGAAGTTGCGCATGCGCTGTGAGGGGGAAACAGGGAACCTGAATTCGCCGGAAACCGGAGGTGAGGCGAGCCTAGGGTTGCCAACTTCAGGAAAGGAAAATATGGGATTTAACCAGTGCTGGGCAAGTTACTTCCAAAATGTAATACATTATATATTGAACGTTAATGTCGCCTTGCAGTCATGCATCTTCAGAAGTGGAGCCAAATAAAATTAGTTTTATTAATTTATTAAAATTAGAATTAGAATTCCTTTAGATATGGTTTAACACTATTTGCTTAAATTTGGGGGAGGGGGGTCATAGAGACGAGAATAATTACATTGTTCGAGTCTGTTGGCTCTACATTTGTTTGTGTACACTCAGGATAACAACACAAGGCTGTGCACTGTAAAATAATGAAACCAAACCGGATACTATTTCTGCCGTCTCAGTCTGTATATATATTTTTTTTATTCATAGATTTATTTATTTCCACATTTACTGTATGTATTTATTTACGTATTTATGTCTATATTTATTTATTTACACATTTATTTATTCTCACATTTCTTTATTTCTATATGTTTTTGTCCGTATGGTAATGGAGAGGGCTTTACCTCAGGAATAGTAATGGAGCCAGAGTAGGCGAGTTGTAAGCTTTGAGGCCACAGTCACACTATATACCCAGTATAGACAGAGAAATAGAAATGTGTTCATTTTTACATTTTCTTTCTTAAATTCAACCTGATTTTTTTTGTGTGTGTGATTTCATTGACTTCATGCCATTTCAAACCTGAAATGCTTTCTTTCTGCTGTGAAGCACAGGCTTGAATTTATGAGAATATATTTGAGCTGCTCTTTTTCAAGCTGAATGTCTTAACTCAGCCATATCCTCACACAAAGCATCATGTCAGCATTCATTATAATACAATGAGAATTTGATGCATTGATTATGATGAGTGATAATACTATAATAATATGCTAAAGTTAAAAAATGAGCCTTCTGAGGTTTCTGGAGATCGCAGCTGAACCTTTAAGGTTTGTTTTTGAATCTTTTTGAAAAGATTCGGATTGGATCGATCTCTGAGATGTGCATTAATAACCCATCAGATCTCCCTTCTCAACCGCTACAGACCCTCTTTACTGTCTATCATTACATTATTATGTTACGTCTGAGTGCTTTCATTTGGTGATGTTGGGTTTTGTGTGTAACTCTTTCCCATAAGTCTGTCTCTGTCTCTCTCTGTTTTTATTTATGGATGAATATTAAGTATTCGACACAGAGAACAGAGTATTTTGGCAAAATGTATTGTAGGAAAAGTTAAATTAGCCATTTGGTTGCTGAGGGGATTTTTACTTGGTTGAATCGAGAATCAGAGTAGAACACAAATTCTATTACATCACAAGAATTGATCTGAATTTAAATTTAAATGGTGTGTGAACCGTGCTTTAAGCTTTACAGATCCTCCTTCACTCACACACTCTTCCCATTCTTCTGCTGTAATAACTCTCTGAGGATCTCAGCGATCAATAGTCAGTAATCGTTACTCCTGCAGCTCTGGATCTTCCTGCTTTAATCTTTCATCATGTTTCAACATTTAACCACACGAGCACCAGACTGTTGATCTGAATATATGCTTGTGATCGATAGTTAGCTGAACTCTGATCACTGATGGATAT
Source organism: Sinocyclocheilus anophthalmus (assembly GCA_018155175.1). NCBI lineage: Eukaryota > Metazoa > Chordata > Actinopteri > Cypriniformes > Cyprinidae > Sinocyclocheilus > Sinocyclocheilus anophthalmus. Next base: position 172,691 of record JADLZN010011574.1, read on the forward strand.
TACTCAAACTCTACAATCACTGATTCAATCTCTATAAGGTTCAGATTATCTGCAGAAGTGAAGGTAATATCAAGTAATATAATAATATCAAGACAAAAAGTAATAGATATTAAACATTTAGGAAAACATATTGTTGCTCTTTTGTTGATTTTGATTGCGTCCATTGTCGTCATTTTGTAAGTCGCTTTGGATAAGTGTCTGATACATGATTAAATGTAAATGTAAATATTAATATATTGTGTTATTTTTCAATCAAGTGTTTTATTGTACTAAATATATAAATTAAATAATCATTGTTTATCTTAGCTGACCAATTGGAAGCAATTTTAAGATTCATAGTTTCAGGCTAATTGCTAATAACATTTTCCTAATTGCTTCATTGAAATGTGTCTCTTTGCTGATTTAACAAAATTGTATATAATATCATATAATATGTGTTGATTTGAGTTACAAAGATTAAACAATAATTTCTTCATTGAAGTAAATGTATGCAAAAGATTCTTGCTAATCACGACAACGTTAAATTAAGTATATTTAGTCAACTCAAATCATATTTATTTCTAAATCACTTTACTTGATGCAGATTGTTTCAAAGCAGCTTTAGAGTAATAAACAGGAAGTCTATAATTGCTCATATATTTAATCTTGTAGTTGCTTTGATTTCAGCTCTAAAGCAGCTCTACAGAAGACAACAGTGTCATTGTTGAGCTCAAATCAAATAGTTCAAAATAAAGCTAAAATAATTTAATACATTATTGTTATTCTTCTTCAGAATCAGTGCGGCTTCACTGACATCGAGTGGAGAAACTGAGCAACTGACTCAAAACTCAACATTACAAAACATGATCGTGAAAATGAGAGTATCAAGTAAACACTTGATTTTATATTTACACTTAGACATTATAAAGCCACTCTTTGTCAAATGTAAGAAGATTTTGAACTTAAAAATTATTTGGAGTTGGGCTAAAATCTACCAATATATCAAACGATTATTAACAATTTCTGTTTAAAGTGACTTTTTTTATGCAAATCTGAACAAATATTGCATATCGCAAGTGTTTGTTTCACCAAATCTGGTTAAATCTGATTTTTGCTCTGGTTTTTAACCTGCCCCTCTCGGATGATTGACAGCAGCAGGAACCAATCAGCGTCTCCTGTGAAAGTGAAAGTAAAAACAGAGAGCGACACAAAGAACAGCAGACAATATCCAGACACCACACAGGAACGAACAGTCACATTTATTATCATATCGAATCAAGTTCAAGACATTGATGCTTGCATATAGAACAGCCACAGACTCAGCACCCGCCTACTTCCACTCACTACTACGAATTTACATCCCCTTCAGAAGTCTGAGATCCGCTAGTGAGCGACGCCTCGTGGTACCATCACAGAGAGGCTCAAAATCACTTTCCAGAACATTCTCATTCACTGTTCCTGGCTGGTGGAACGATCTTCCCACCCCTATCCGCAATGCTGAATCCCTGACAATTTTCAAGCGACAGCTGAAAACTCATCTCTTTCGAAGCTACTTGACTTCATCATCATCATCATAAAAAAAATTTCTCTTTACTTATTCCTTCTCTTTCTAGCTTGTACTTATTTGAACAATGTCTAGAAACTTGGTATTACAGGCACTTCCTGTATCTGTTTGCCTCTTTAAGAAGAATCACTTTATGTATCCCCCAATTGTAAGTCGCTTTGGATAAAAGTGTCTGCAAAATGACTAAATGTAAATGTAAATATCAGCTGTTTGCTTACAGATTACTGTGAACAAATGTGGATCTGAGAGGAAGTTCATCAAGAGTTTAATAATACTTTTAAATGCAAAGCAATCAGTGAAGAAGAGAGAGAGAGAGCGACGATGAGTGATGGAGGGAATAGTATTATAATATTAACGAGCACAGAAACACAGTTTAATGGCTCATAAGATCCAAACGGACCTCAGACAAGCTTCTGCTCTCAACAAACCACTTCCAGCTTGGCCAGGAGACTCTCAGGATGCATTTAACATTTCAGCAGCTTTACAAAGATGCACACTTTCATTTGAGTTAATATAAAATATTTTTTTATGATATTCGAGGGGAAGATAAACTGGGCTTGATTTAAGGCATCTTCTTGTTTAATGAATGAGTAAACTGTAGTAATATTGTCATCTACAAATAAATTACAAAATGTAGCCTTTATTTTGTTGCCTTTGTTGTCTGTTAGACTATTTTAGGTATTTCATATTGCTCATATTTCTCTTTGTTGTAATAAGTACTTGTCACTGTAGGCATATGTAACGGAGGCCAGCGTGTAGGTGCTGTACAGGTAAACCTCACTCCAGGGTCTCAATAGACCTACGAGTGACTTTAGCATCCTTGTTCGTGCGTCCGCCTCCCACGCCGGACACCGGGTTCAAAACCCATCCAGAGCACCTGTTACACATAGTTGTAGGAGCAGCTCATGTCTGGTCTCTTCTATAGGCTATTTTAATAGATTCATTCTTAAAATATCTACAAGGTGCTTCAACACCTCCATTTATTTATTATCACAATTTATTTACTACTTATGTTAATACTTATCAGTATTTATGTTATGTTATCTATAGTAAGATTGAAAATCAGCATTGTCAGATTGTTAGTGTGTGTGTGTGTGTGCGTGTGTGTGTGTGTGTGTGTGTGTGTGTGTGTGTGTGTGTGTGTGTGTGTGTGAGTGTGGTGTGTGTGTGTGAGTGTGGTGGGTGTGTGTGTGTGTTTGTTGTGTGAGGGTGTGTGTGTGTGTGAGGGTGTGTGGTGTGTGTGTGTGGTGTGATGTGTGGTGGGTGTGGGTGTGTGCTGGAGGGTGTGTGTGGGGGGGTGGGGGACCGGGACAGGTCGAGTGGGCTGTATGAATTAATAAAAATCTATATATTAGGCCTATAAGATCAGCATTTGAACACTATAATAAACACAAAAATTATCTGCATGGTGACACTGTTATTTGTATTATTGCGAAGTGAGATGAATGAAGAGCGCAAACACTCAATGTTTATCACGTTAATCCGTCCAGTGGTAGAAGCTAGCCCCCCCCCCCAGTGATTTCAACTACACAGGTTCAGGATTGTTTTTTTTTTAAATAATAAAATAACATATAAAATGATTAATACAGATTGTTTTCGCAGTTCGCAGTTGGGGTTGGGGTCTGGGGGTAGTTAGCTTCATCGTGGGGGGTTGACATAAAGGTGTGAATCTCTTGCTCTTTCATATGGAGAGTGTCTGATGAGCGTTTCAAACTTGCTGAGGACAAATTAAAAAGCAGAATTATTGCAAAGGCATATAAATGCTTTAAAAACTTTAACAGAGATGTCTAGTAGCCTATTGGACGCGCCTTTAGAGAGAAATGCAACCTTCATGCAAATTATTTAATCAGGGAGTATTTGCTTTCGTTTTGAATCGGTTCCTTTAAAAGTAAAAATTGTTTCTCATGTATGTGAGGTATACCCCAGTTTTTCGTTATTTCATTATCAGGAAAAAAATTCAAGTGATCACGCGGGCGCCTCCCTGTCATGCATGCGCATTAATAATGCTCCGCACAAACACTTAAATATGAATAGTAATAGAGCACATTTATTTTAGGTTAACGCTGCAGTGTGGGATCCACATTAAAATAAATCTTCACAAGTCTACATCCGAGACAGGTGCATTTATAACCTGTAAATTGAAGGCTATTAGACATTTTAAAATGATCTGCAGCTCCTATTCGTTGATCATTAGTGTTCTTGTCGCAGTCATAAACATGTTTTAATTACTCTCATTTTTTTTTTTTATAAATCGCTTATGCATTATATAATAAAGATACAAAGCAGGTTAAGTTAAATTGTACAAATAATTATAAAATGCTATAGACTGCAAGAAGATTGCAGTTTCACATTTTGCATATGCATAACAAAGTAAATTATTTTGTACATGCAATGATACAAAATAAAAACAAACAAGATTTGTAATGAAGAAAAAACAGACAAATAAGAATAAATGATGTAACCCCTCAGCACATCTCTTGAGCGTCGCACTCTGCATGCGCACCGAACAACCACATCTTGCACTATCAGAGCAGATAGCGACACAAGTTATGTTAAAACATGACATTTTTAAATAAGATTGTAACGGGGCTGACGAGACGTGAGACGTGCGGATCCATATGCAAGCTTTATTGAAACGAAGACAGAGATGTGGTCATGAAACAGGCATAGGTCAGATAAAGGCAGACAGGTATATAGCGGGCAAAACACAAGAACAGTCACAGGGATAGCGAAGGTCACCGATGGGCAGACAGAATCACAGGGGCGAGACAAGAGGGAGAAATCCAGGAAAACAGGCGAAGAGCAGAAACGAGAAAAAGGCTAAGGCTAAGGATAAGGCTAAGTAGTGTAGCCATCCAAGGATATGCGCTAAACAAAACTCAGCAGAGGGAAGGGATCAGAGTGTGTGTTAAATAGTGAGTGAGTGATATGAAGCAGCTGGGTGCAATCAGTGTAAAAAGCTGTGTGCAATCCGTGCTGAGTGCAAACAGTGCAATGAATGATGGGATATTTATGGGATGATATGCAACAGTTTGTGTAGCGCGAGAGTCAATGTAATGGAAAGGGTGACCTCTGATGGCTAACAGAAGGAAGTTCATGGACCGGATACGTAACAAGATACTAGTGACAATGGACATTATTAGGACATTTAAATTAGTTTTGACGGATTTGTCCTCAGTCCGCCTGTGCATTTCTGACACGACTGGGATGAATACTCCGCGATGTTCGCGTTGAGAATGCAATTTCTAAAAGTTATAGAATAACATTCATTCTAAAATGTTATGATCGGAAAGCCTCGAAAACAGATCACAGCAGTATATCGACCTCCCATAGGCTATCAGTCATCCGCATGATTATAACGAGAGAACTGATTTTAAACAGAGGACGTTTATTAATGTCCATTCTTTCAGTTTCATGTTTAGATAAATCATGCCAAGTTTAATGTATCCGTTTTTGTTGTTAGTTAGGCCTAACATAAGGGAGTGAAAGTATATAGTGCCTCCGTTGTACTAAAATAAGGGAAATCATTCATGCATACGCAACAATTTCTTAATAGTGAACGAGATATTTTTCCACGGTGTCAAATAAGCAGGGAATCATGCTGTTTTATTCTACAGAAACTTCCACTTTTGGTATGGCAAGATGTCTTAAAATTTATTTTTTTAACATTTAAACTTAGACTACATTATTAGACTGCTCCGGGTGTGTGTTCACGGTGTGTGTGTGTGTGTGCACTTAGGATGGGATAAATGCAGAGCACTAATTCCGAGCTTGGGTCACTATACTTGGCCACATGTCAAGTCACTTTCAGATTACCTTTTGACTTTATGAGTACACATAAATGACAGCTTAATGATTTTTTTTATATTTTTTGTGCATTTATTTAAAGACCACACGTACCATATTTTTGTCTCTGGTGTTACCTTACTTCTTTGGTTTTTTTACTCGATTTTTTTAGTACATGTAGTCAGAATTACATAAAAATAATGATAATGCAACAAATAAGGAGATTATGTTTTATTTATTTTAATCAGGTTTGTTAAAAGTGTGACTGAATGATGTTAGTTCATTTGCGCAGCCATGTATTTGCTATAGCAATGAAAATTTTTCATAGCAGTGACAATTTTCATGAAAAATGCATTTTACAAAATGTCTTCTGCAAGGTATCAAACCACATGTCGTCAATCATGGTATACTCACTAAATTGAGAAGTGAAATGTCACGCGATCTGTTCCCCTTTTTTTTTTTTCGGGCTTGAACTGATGGTATGAAAACTGAGATAACTAAAGTAATTAGTAATCCTACCCAACACTGAGAGTAATAATTACTAGGCAAATTACCTACTATAGATGGCCTGCTGTAAATTACCTTTAGTTTACTATAGTAGGCTATCCCAATAAAAAGTACTATTCACCAAAGAAAAAAAACATGGTACCCTTGGTTTTAACTCACTCACCTGCGAAGATGCACCCTGATCTGTCATTTTTCTATAAGGTAAAGCATAACAGAATACAAGGAATAAATCGTTATATTAGACCGTGTAATTAATACGAGACGACTGAATAGCACACTTAACAGTGCAGGTAGGCTACCGTTAGCTTACCTTTCGTGAAATAAGATTTGTTAACCTAACTAAGAAACACTGTTTACCAACGTAGCTATATTTAAGCTATAAACAAATGATTTCAGAAAGAAAAAATACCCACGTATCACGTATTTTTCACACAGATAGGCGGTGCATAAGGGAGAGAGCGTGAAACTTGTCATTTGCAAGCGAAAAACAGTGTTTGAGACTCATAGCAGCAGATTCACGCCGTTGTAGTTGTGCACTTGTGTTTGTGCTAGAAAAAGCATCCAAGAAAAAAAAATATATATGTAAGAAAACATTCTACAAGCGTGCAAATCTAATTGCAAGAATTCACAAACTGATTTGCGGATGTACAAAATTCGTCTGTGACTTCACATTTTTGATGCAGGTGTGTGAATGTGTTTTGCACCATATTCACTGCAGCAATAGTAGCAAAACTTGTGAGCGTACGAGTTTCTTGATTTGTGATTCGTAGACTAGGATTTGTGCACCTGCAGTGAAGGATTCAAGAACGTGTAACTGTTGTGTTGTGTTTGTGGGAGAGAAAAAAAAAATCTACAAGTTTGCAAATTTTGTCTGTGACTTCAGATTTACTGATACACATGTGTATCTCTAAAACTACAAATTCCGCTGTCCACGGTCATCAGTGTTTCAACAAAAATACCTCCATATAAATCACACAGAATGGAGTTTATTGAAAATCTGAAATAGCACAAAGGTTCCTGTAAGTGTAGGTTTAGGGGTAGGGTTGGTGTAAGGCAATAGAAAATACAGTTTGTACAGTATAAAAAACCATTATGCCTATGGAGGTCCTACTTTATAAAACAAACCTGTGGGTGGTGTGGTGTGGTGTGTGTATGTGTGGTGTGGTGTGTGTGTGTGTGTCTGAGAGAGAGAGAAAGAGAGCTGTCATACTTAACCCTTGGTTAGTCATCGTTGCCCCCAGAATAATGTAAAGCATTTTTATTGTCAAACTAAACTATAGTAAATGTTTATTTTTTATAAAGTATGTTACTATCTAAATCACATTTTATTTATTTACAGAAGAGAATGGTGGTTTTATAGTTCAATAAAACTTCAATAACTTTGAATACTTTTTTTAATTGCATGAGGAATGATTGCTGAGTAGCACGGTAGTAAAACATGGCGTCATATATAATTATTTATTTCCATATTCTTTAAAATAGAGATAAGTCTCTCTTTAGTTTGATTTTTATGTATGTGTGTGCTTGGTTATTGATTATAAGAACACAAAATTTGTATAATGAATGAGTAATTACCCTGATATAACAAGGTAAAGGTCTGTTTTGATGACATTTCTTGAGTGGCATATTCAGATACGCTTACAAACAATATTATTAAAAATTAAGCACATGCAGAATGGTTTGTGTGATGGTGGTGGCAGTAAAAAAAAATAATACATAATTATATGTCTTTTTAAAATGATAAATTATACTACATGATGTTTATAAAAATATAAAAATGTAGAATGTTTACTGTTATGGTAGGTTTAGGGGATGATGTATAAAAATCATTAATATAATGTAAATGTAAATATAAAATAATAATGGTTCTAACAGCTAATGTAGAAGCTTACCATTTTCTGTGAAACTGCATTGCCGACGTTGTTCGGTGAAAAAGTTATAAAAAATTAATGTGAATTAATTGAATTGAATTGAATTGAATTGTGCCTATGGAAAGCCTTGATAAAACATGACGATGACATGTCAGGGGATCCCGATAACCCTTATCGTTTGGCCTGTTAAAATATATATATTTTTCCCAATCCTGGTAAAATGTACGACGTTTTTATATTTTTAGTGACGACTAAAACTAGTGTAAATGTTTTTCTTTGTTTCATATCGTGTGTGATCACATAATTTATTTATTTTCATTTAAAAGAAGAGAATAAGACTTGGGGCGATTGAATGTGCACGCGTGCGTGTGAGAGAGAGAGAGAGAGATCGAGAGAGAGAGAGAGATTTTGAAAAAAGCTTTATTTACAAATACTCAAAAACTCTGCACAAAGACTTAAAAACGATGCATACAGCAAACACATTAAAGAAAACAGAACACCATGAGATTATAAGGAAAACACCAAGACATCTTCAGATAATGTGCACAAAGCGCCATGTCTAGGGGAGCGCGGGGCACAAAGTAACACACGTAGTTTAAATATTTCCACACATGCTAGCATAACAACATTTACAGTATGTATTAGTTACCATATCAACATTATATAGAAAAAAAGTGTGCCAAAATTCAAAAATCTTTTGAAGATATCAATGAACATTTATTTTTCCATAGTAAAATTAAAATTCTGGCTTAAGTAAATTTTTCATCTCTGTTTTTATTAATCATTTAAAATTAGACAAATCTGCTATTATTTTAATCTCCAATCTGTTATTTATCAGTTTAGATATTTTTTTTTATGCTTTGGTAACTAGCAGAAGACCCTAACCAGTTTTAAACTCCAGTTGCGCAGATGGTGCATATTATAACACTGCGTTACAATGTGCTATTCAATGACATTAGATGCAATTTACACTATTTACTTTAATTAATCTTAATGAGAAACAACGAGAAACAGGTGAATAAAGACTGACAGTCAATGTTTAATGTTTAGAAATTATTATTTCAAGACATTTTTGCTGGTTTCTGTGGGCCGTCCCAAGCATGGTTGCAATGTGTTCATTGTCAAACTTCAAAATCAGATTATTTTTCATTCTTAAAAAACGCCATTATTTTATTTGAAAAAAAATATTATTTTATTTTATTGACAAAATATTTTAGTTTGTCTTGTATATTTTTTCATTCGATCAGATAAAATTTTAAGCTGCTATATGGTCATGTTATACCCCACCGAAATGTAGTCAATTCACTTCCATTTTTTGAGGGTAAATAAAGAAAAACGTATACACTGTAATCATGTAACAAAGCGTCATATTTGTACTAGACAAGTGTAAAATTACTGTGGATAAAAAAATTATATTCTGAACCCCATGTGGATTTACACAAACTGAGAAAGTCAAAAAGTGTTACTTTGTGCCCCGCTCTCCCCTAAGCCAAATTTGTTCAAACGTGGAAAGATCTTTCATAGCTCTATACAAATTAAAGTCAATCAACACTCTAGATTTGACCAAAGTCAGAAAACACACATAAACATCATCACTAGAACTTCGTTCAATCTTATTTTTCCGGCTAATATACACGGCCAACTTTGCTTGTCCTAAAATAAAATTCAACAATTGGCAGACAAAACGTTTTTTCTGAAAATATTTAAAACCCAAAATAAAAGTCTCAATTGAAAAACTTGCATTAAACCTACCAAACAATTATTTTAGCTTCACAAATAAAGGTTCTAATCTAAAACAGTGCATGAAAGCATGAAAAATAGTTTCTCTTTGGAGACAGAAAGGGCATTCAGGATCAACTTCTGGGTTCATTACAGAGATAAAAGAGTTAACAGCAATGGCATCATGCAAAACCCTCCATTGTATATCACCTACCCTTTTCGACAATGGTGGCTTATATAAAGATCTCCATTCGGGTTTTGCATCATTGTTCAAACTGAAAACAGAACGCCATGGTGTATCAATTCTGCTAACAAAAGACTTCTTATTAAAGACCAAAACACAGGCTCTGTACAGTTTTTTACCTTCACATGGCAAGAAATCTAAAACCAAAGATTCACATGATTTTAAAAGAAACTTAGGCCTATGTTCTCATCAAGAATGGGTTGCACAAATAAACAGGGAAAGGGATCCTCAATATAAGGAACACTAGATAAGAAAATTAGCATCTCGCTCAAAAATGACCAAATAATTTTTCCTATTTAAAACTGGACTCTTCTGTAGTTACATCGTGTAGTAAGACCGACGGAAAATGAAAAGTTGCGATTTTCTTGGCCGATATGGCTAGGAACTATACTCAAGGTATAATAAAGGAACTTTGCTGCCGTACTATACACTGTGTATATGTGTTTTAGTATTTGTAATCTAATTTTGATAATCAACCACAACCATCAGGACATATCTGAAAGCTCATCTTTTCCACAACCACAAGCAAAGCAGCCTCCTATAAATAAATTATGTTCACAGAAAATTATTTTCTCTTTTGCTTTTCTGCACTTTCACTTTAGCTTATTTTGCTAGGGCGTTTCTAGGATTTAAATATATATGTGTATGTAGTCAAATTTATATGCCTTAGGAAAAGGGAAATATATTATTTTAAGATATTTTAAGATATGTCAGTTGCAAGTTGCTTTCAGTTAAGAGAGCTCAAACATGCATTTTAGGTTTAAGCCTTGTCTGTCAAACTGGGCATTAATATATTGTTTGTGTAAATGGACCACACTTTCATTACTATGTTTCTCAACAAACAAGTACATTTTTAAAAAGTGCACTTAATAATATCAAATTAAAGTTTTGGGAATAATTGTGAAATTAAAGAAGTCTTACTTAAGTGCTTCAACACAAGTGTACATTTTCATTTAATTACAGTTAAGCGTCCAAAAGCATTACAAGCAAGTATACTATTTTTAAATATTTTCATAATAATTACTTAAAAAATATAGTATGCTAAATAAATAGAAGTATGTAAGTATGCTAAAGTGTACTTAAATGGACCTGTAGTGCAGTGACTTCACCTGTGCCCTGATCTTTATTAAAAACTGAGTGGGGGAGAAGGTTAATACAACTGATAATACAATTATCACAAAAAAACAAACAGTCTGCATTTAAAATTAAGAAAAAAAACAAGCTTCTAAAATGAACACAAGCTTCTAAAATGAACTTAGCCGCTAGCTGCCGGCACAACATAATATAAAACGAGTTGTGCAGATAACTCAATGTGTAGAGTTTGAATCCCCTGTTCCTCTTGCGTGTTGAAGCAAAAGACCAGGCATCAACGATGCAATGGACATCGCTGGTGCTTACTTTAGGCAAATCTCGGAGACATCTAGTAGATACTGACATTAGGCAGTCGTGGCCTAATGGTTAGAGAGTCGAACTTGTAACTTGAAGGTCATAGGTTCGAGTCTCAGGTCCGGTAGGAATTGTCGGTGGGGGGAGTGAATAACCAGCGCTCTCTTTCACACTGAATACCACGACTGATGTGAGACCCTTGAGCAAGAACCGTGTGTGTGTGTTCACTACTGTGTGTGTGCATTTGGATGGGTTAAATGCAGAGCACAAATTCTGAATATGGTAAGTCACTTTCACATTTTTGGTGACGAGAAAGTAAAACGGAAAATGATATTTCGACTTCTGGCAACAACGGAAGTTCATCGCTACACTTGTGCACAGAGTCCATAAACTTGGGTTCAACATGTATGCAGACTGTAAGATGATGACACCTATTGACTCTTAGGCTACGACGCACGTTACTATTAAATAAAAGTCAACTGTCATCAGCATGTGCTAGTGGTAAACAAAAAAAGAGCATGATTAATCACAGTTTGGCAGTTGTACTTTTTATGTGTGCTGAAAGAAAGAGGAAGGGAAAAAAGTATGAGGTAAGCAGTTTTAAATTTAAGCGCCATGTCACATTGATCAACATACCATGTCACATTTTTATTGGCTGATTAAATCATGCAGTGTGTCCCGGGCTTAACGCAGCCCCCCTATTATTGCTGATTTGTGAATTTTGGGGTTCAGAATAATTGAAAATCTGCTACATGTTATTCAGGTTTTGGGTGGAAGGTTATCCAGATGATTACATTAAAAATGAGGACTGTGTTGAACTGATGTCTTCATTTCCCGATATTCCATGCTCGTACACCCGAAAAGTGCTTTGTGAGAAATAGGATTCACCCCATCTTTTTGTGTTTTTTTCCTTTATTATTTTATGAAATCACAATGTTGTTAACACATTTCAGACTGAGGTTTCTGCCTTTTAAAATAGTGTGCTAAATCAAATTAGAGGGAACATTGGTTGTACCCTTCGAAATCCTTCATTCCGAAGGGCCCTTTGAAGTGGCCAGTTTTGAGCACTTCGGTTTGGAACGACCCTTCAATATGGCATCCGTGATTGTTTTCACTCCAAAGTGCCCTTCAGAGGGCGATATATCCCGTTTGGAACGCACTGTGTGAGTGATTTGTTCTTGTCTTGTGTGGAGCGCAAACCCTCTTGACTGTAGGCCTAAGTTGGACTCCAGGTAGGCCTTGAAAGGTTCATTCTTCCTCCTCAACGAAGCCTTTAATCACAATTGACTCTCAGAAAAGATGGGTTTAGCGGACATCTTACCCACACCTACACACACACACACACACACACACTCACGCATGCAAACATCAGTCATTTTTCTTTTGAACCCTACATTTAAGGACATAAACATTAGTTTGATGTGTTATGAGTTGATCGTTATTTTAGGATTGCTGTGGACTTTGAACTGGAAAATACTTGATGCATTAACAAATACTGTGTTGGAATATTTACAAATATTCTTTATTGATTTTCTATTGATGACTTGTGCATATACTTTTCCCTCTTTTGAAAGACGATCGGGATGCATTGATGCTATCTTATATGTTTGTTGGTACTTTGATATGCTTTGAATGAGAAGGTTTGATGGAAAAAGAAACGAGTCCCACTTGTGAGTTGAATTAAAAAAGGATGTTTATGCAATTGTAAGTGTGCTGGTATTGTGTATTTTGTATTGTTCTGTGAAAGGTGATTGATTCAACCGGCATAGCTATGATCACTACCATCACAATATAAATTCATACAAAATCCTATGTAAGCATATCACATATTTGCATATATGTTGTTTAAATAGACTTGCATATACAAATTAGACATACATGTATATTGTTCACATATATGATCTTCACATACAGTGCCATATAAAAAGTCATCTGTGTGCTGGATTCGCCGCGGGTCTGCCAGTCTCCATCGACGTCGTGGCTAGAGGATCTCTGGTCTCCGCCTCCAGCCTCTGAGTCCCTAAAGGGAAAAGTTCACGATATATATATATATTCTAAAATGAGTATTTCATATATAGTATAAACCTATGTCTCGTATATATGGATGTATACATGTACTAATAATATGTTGCCTTATATAAAAACATATATGTGTCACAGTACGGTGTGATAAATGCACAACCAAGACGAGGATTAATGCAAAAAAAACTTTAATATAATCCACACAGAAGGAATCCACAGAAGGTAGGCAGGTAACACGCACAACTCAACTTTAACACTGAACAAACACAGAATGCACAGACTTGACTTAATAAAGGGGAGCTTGATGAGGGACAGGCAGGTGAGGAGAATGAACTAATAATGACATAATGATAACAGGAACAGGAACATAACCAAATATGGGCACAAGGAACTAACTAATGAAAGAGAGACAGAAACAGGGTCATTGAACACATGAGGGATGAAAACACAACAAAACATCCAAAGTGGTGTGACAATATGACATCACTACTCGGATATAGGGACATATATGTACATATATTACATTTCCGTGTGGGATAAACAAAGCAGTTTCCCAGAACACAGCGTGACGTCAGCTTCACATTCTCTATATAGCAGATTAGGGCGATGTTTTGTTTCATCCTTTTGCACTGGTTCCACAAAAATGGCCAGGTCAGTACTATTTAAATAAAAAGTACTCATTATATTGCAGCTCATCTGTGAACACATACTGTACTGTAACTGCAAGTAAGTGCAAATAATGGAGTCAGATATCTATTATATCAATTTTGAAAACAGGGATATTGAGGGTACAACTCCACCTCAAACACCATGTCGACGCCAGGATGCAGGAAAAGCTCCAAAATGCAGTAAGTAGAAATTGTTATTTCTTATTTGTATTTATTTGTATTAATTTATTCGTTTTTCAGCATATGGTATTGTTCGCATATTTACCATTTATTTAATTTCAGGGGATTGTCATTATAAAAGACTATCCAAAAGAACAGTCTTTAAAAAGCCATATCAATTACTTATGAAGGTTCATTTCAGGTGTTATATCTAATCTAATGGAGTGTTATTTTGATATTTCTGTGTTTTTTTCATCCTGTTTGTCAGCAGGAAGTAGATGTTTGGTGTTGATGGCGGTGTGTACCGGGCTCATTTGTGTTCTTCTGCTGGTCTTCATCATACTGCAGCACATCTTCATCACAGCAGAGAAAGACCTGTTGAATAATTACAAGGACGCAGTCCAAGTGTTCAATCAGACGATCAACAGATTACAGGACACTTACTCTGATCTAATGACTGAGAATGACCAACTGAAGGACAGATTAAACTACCTGAATGATGATCTAAAGAAAGCTTATGAACAAGGTTAGTACAGATCTGTTTTTGTAGTATCATTTTCTTACTTTTCTTTTACATATTCAGTTTTTAAAAAGTGTGTTTCTGTTAGGATTTCAGTGGGGTTCAGGTTGGTTTTTCATATCCAATGTTTCGAAGAGCTGGTCTGAGACCAGGCAGTATTGCAGGGATCGAGGTGCTGATCTGGTCATTATCAACACTGAAGTGAAGCAGGTACATTTCTGTGAGTATCTGTAAAAGAATGAGAGCAATCACACTTACTCTATTTTTGTATGCACACAGAGTTTCATAACTTCAGTCATCAGCGGAAATGAGAGATTGTGGATTGGTTTGTCTGACATAATCCAAGAAGGCAAGATGAAATGGGTGGATAATTCACCACTGAAACAAGGGTGAGTGCAAAAAACACTGTGTTTATGTGTTTAGTATTTGTAATCTAATTTTGATAATCAACCACAACCATCAGGAAATATCTGAAAGCTCATCTTTTCCACAACCACAAGCAAAGCAACCTCCTATAAATAAATTATTTTCACAGAAAAGTATTTTCTCTTTTGCTTTTCTGCACTTTCACTTTAGCTTTTGCTAGGGCGTTTCTAGAATTTCAATATATATATAGTCAAGTGTAGTCAAATTAATATGCCTTAGGAAAAGGGAAATATATTATTTTAAGATATTTTAAGATATGTCAGTTGCAAGTTGCTTTCAGTTAAGAGAGCTCAAACATGCATTTTAGTCTGACAGCCTTGATCTCTGGCAACTGGGCATTAATATATATTTTTTGTAAATGAACCACAATTTCATTACTATTTTGCCAACTCAAACCCAGTAAACATTTTTTATAATATCAAATTAACGTTTGGGAGTAATTTTGAAATTAAAGAAGTCTCACGTAAGTCATTCAACCCAAGTGTACACTTTCATTTAATTGCAATTAAGAATCCAAAAGCATTACATTTAGTTACACGATAAGGTAATACCTTAGTTTTAATTATTTTCATAATAAGTATGCTAAGTGTACTTAAATGGCCTTTAGTGCAGTGACTCACCTGTGCCCTGACGCTTCTTAATTACCTCTAAGCACCAAAGTCGCAAAATTGCGACAAGACGTCATACTTAATAAAATAGGCTGCATATCCTAATATGGTGTAATATCTCATTTGTATTCCCTACCACTAGATAGCAGACATGTAGTACTTCGATTCTAGACCAAAATGACGTCATGTTCCTATTCAAAGTGTTTGAGGAAAGAGCAGAGCAAGTGAGCTTTCGTGTCATTGATGCAGAAGCAGTTCAGTTCAGAGTGTCGGAGTAAATTGTGAGATTTGTGAGAATCTCCAAATGGCTAATAAAAAGTTGTACCACCGATTCTGACTCTGAAGGGGAATATTTGCCTTTTGGAAATGACGATCGGTCGTCTAATGATCGCGCTTCTCCCGGTACATCTTTGCAGCACAATGGTGCCGCCGTGCAAGGCGCGAGTGTTCACGACGTGGCCGTGCTGTGCGTGGGAGAGCCGGGAGACATGGTAGAGGCAGCAGGGGTGATCTGGCTCTAAATAGGGCTGGAAATAGCGATGACAATGGTGGTCGATTGCATCATTTGTTCTGATCGCGCACGCTCTAAGGGCCGCCGGCAGACAAAGTACAGGTGCAGTCAGTGTGGGGTAGGTCTGCGCGCTGTGTCATGCAATGAGAGGTACCATACTCTCAAGAACTATAAACTTTACGTCACCTATATACCTTATTGCAAATAGCTGGTAAAAAAAAAAAAAACAAGAAAAAAAAAGAAACACAAAAAAAAAAAAAAACTGATCCCCAACAATCGGCACATGCCCTTACTATAGTTTACTACTCGTTTCCCTGTTTGATTTCCTCTTTTCCTGATCATTTGGAATGAGGATAAAAAGACAAAAAAACAACAACAACATGCAAATAAGTTCAAACATCAATTCAATGTCTACTATTTCCTGAATATTATGAAATTCAAGATGGCCGCCCTGATGACGTCATGATATGCAAATTAGATTAGTATATTTACACCCTACATAAACTTTCGGTCATGCCCAACATTTTTCTAATTTACAGTAGATCTCTATCTATAAGCCCTTTCAAGCCACAAGCTTTTGAAATCTTGATGTCAAAATCCAGCATTTTTCCAAAAATCCCTGGCACCTAAAGGGTTAAATCATGCAGTGTGTCTCGGGCTTAACGCAGCCCCCCTATTAATGTTGATTTGTGAATTTTGGGGTTCAGAATAATTGATCATCTGCTACATGTTATTCAGGTTTTGGGCGGAAGGTCAACCAGATGATTACATTAAAATTGAGGACTGTGTTGAACTGATTTCTTCAGCTCCTACCCTGAACAACTGGAATGATATTCCATGCTCGTACCCCCGAAAAGCGCTTTGTGAGAAATAGGGTTCACCCCATCTTTTTGTGTTTTTTTCCTTTATTATTTTATGAAATCACAATGTTGTTAACACATTTCAGACTGAGGTTTCTGCCTTTTAAAATAGTGTGCTACTTTCATTTGATATAAACCACTTTATATCAATTTTGTTTCATAAACGTATGTAATTCAGAAAATTAAGAGTGGATATTCAGATAAAAGGAAATGTAAAATTGTGATTATTTTCTTATTGCTTTAAAAATCTCACAACATCCAGTTTCTCACAATGTGAATTAGAGAAATCTGTGACACCAAACTTCTGATGTGTTCATGTCTTGCTCCATCACAAGCAGCTCTATGTTAAAATGACCTTATTCCAGCTGTTATCATGCATCTCAAGTGTTGAGATGAAATTGCAGAAGTATAAAGTGTCCCGGAATTCATCTGATTATTTTGATATTGAGTGTCTGTGAAACTCCTTTTGTATTTAATTGCTTTCTCTTTGGAATAAAATTGTCAATTATTGTTATTACCATAGTAAACCCACACAATTTTGTTTTATTTTATATTTCATACTTGTGTGTCTGCTTTGTTGAACTTGATGCATGACAATGGAGAGACCGCGCTAACAGGGAACATTCTTGTTTTTATGAAAAAATAAATAAATCTCTAAAGGGATGGGAAAGTCTAATCTAGCGACAAAACTGTTAAATTGGCAACACAGTCTGTCACTATTGAAATGTAAACTTTTAACGCCAAGACAAATTGTGATCAGGAGGTGATGACACTACTATCATTCCTGATCTCATTCAGAGACTAAGCTCTAATTATATGCTTGGTATGTAGTTTAATGTTATTTACCCTTAAATACCTATATAGAGCACTTCTGGGGCCCCTGCCTCACCTGCATCAAGTATCATATATAATTTTAAACAGAAGAAATTCTAAAGTCCCAATTTTACATGGATAACAAATTCCAGAATTTTAAGAAAAACAACAGCAAAAATGTGGCATTTTTCACTGTAAACTCACACAAAACCTCAAGTTTGTTTGTTTTGTTCCTTTAGAAAGTTAAATTTGGATGTTTTAAACTTCCAGATGAAATTTTGTCTACATGTAACGATCTCTAAGCACATTATAGCCATTTGTTACAATTTTATTTACTGACAATGTAAAAAAGGTCAGGGAGTAAAATAAATTGAAAAATTGTTATAAAACAACACTAAAGCAAAATGACATTTTAGAGAAAAGAAAATAGATTTTCCAACAAGACCAAAAACAAACGAACACAACCCAGCAAAACACACAAAAGGGAGACGAAGCCAACCACAAAACCAAAAAAACAAACAAAAGAAAAAAAAGAGATAGAAGGGAAAGGCTGGTTGGGGTGTAGAGGAGGAGTGGGACTTGGGGAAGTGCGAAAAGAGAGAAGGGTGGGGTTTGTGTTCGGGGGGGCGTGCGTAGCCGAACAAAAAACAAACACACCAAAACATACAAAAACCAAAAAAAAACATCCAAAAAAAAAAAACAAAAAAGGAAAATCTTATAAATAGAATCAAATAGTATAACAACCAACATCGGGCGCGCCCCACGCCTAACGCTTCAATACGAACATACAAAATCACCAACAGCAGGCCCTTATACCGCCAAAACCGTTAGTGGCATAAAAAACGAACCAGAAGCTCTATCCTCAACAAAGACCAAAAACAGCATCTTATGAAAATTGTCTTGTGCAACAAAAATAAAACAGAAAACAGTTATTTCAGAAACTACACACAAAATAAAAGAGAAATATAAGGATTTCAACTGATGTAAATGATCTTCACAAACTATAAAATAAGTATTCAGATAATCATGTGGCTGTCCTCCTCAGTGAATGCGTCACATTTGATTGCACCGGTTCATGGCATAGCAACCCTTTTGAAAACATAAATTATGCCTTGAAGGAGTGGAATCCCGGATCCACTTCCGCTTCAATATGTATCCTTTTGTGTGGTCATTTATTAAGTATTTAACCACTTAGATTTTAGTTGATTTAATAAACTTATGAGATCTTATTAGTTAGCCGAGTTTCTCTCTCCCTTTTTCTTTGGAACATACCTGATATGAGAACAAATCTGAGCCACTCAACCTTGAAGGAATTGTGTATTCTCTATGTGTGTGTGTTTGTTGGGAATTTTGTTCTCAGGACTGGGCTACAGTGAAGTGAATAACTGACTCCAGGGCAGAATGTACGTTTTCAGACAACGTGATGCAAGAAGTGCGGATATATGCCCTCGGTGGGACAGACCACACGCAACGCAAACACACGCACCGCAGACAACGCGATAGTAACGAACAAACAAGGCGACCGCGACCCGCAAAACACCACTGGAAAACCCAACCAACTCCAAAACCCAAACGGGCAAAACCCCACGCCCCAGGAGACACGGAACGACGCCGACCGCCGACGCAGTACACCCAAGCCGACACAACGGACCGACTACGCTACATCGATCCTAAGACCAGATCACGGGTGTCACCTAAATAATCACTGGAGATGTGCTTCAAACTATATGTTCATGTGTGGAGATTTTCTAAGTTTATCTATGTTTCAACCAACCAGAATCCCTTTTCCCCCCCCCTTTCCCACCCCCCCCCCCCAAGCTATGGTCAACGTCGTCCCATTTTGGTAGAATGCGCCATGTACTCGCATATATTTACCTATGAGATTTGGGAGAGAACAACGGTTCTAATTTGCTATTTGCATGCCTAGAGGAGGTTAAGAGCTGGATGACTCAAAATCTGCTTCAGCTGAACCAGAATAAAACTGAGATTATGTTTTTTGGCCCTGCCAGAGGATGTTTAGATATGTCCACATATTTGGGCTCATGGTCTAATTATTGCCGTGACCAAATAAGGAACTTAGGTGTGGTGTTTGACCCAGAGCTGAAATTTGACAAGCAGATTAATGCTGTAGTAAAGACTTGTTTTTTGCCTGATTAGGTCTATTGCTTGACTAAAGCCTATTCTGTCAAGAAAAGACTTAGAGATGGTTATTAATGCCTTTGTTTTGTCTCGTCTGGATTATTGCAATGTGTTGTATGTGGAGTCAGACCACTATCTCACGCTTGCAATTAGTTCAGAATACAGCAGCTAGGCTGTTAGTGGGTGCTAAGAAAAGTCATCATATCTCTCCTATTTTAGCTTCTCTCAAGTGGCTACCAGTGAACTACAGGATAAAATATAAAACTCTTCTGTATGTTTTTAAAGCAGTGCATGGGTTGGCCCCTGCTTACGTGTCTGAGCTCGTTACTGTTCGTCAAGCACCTAGGTCTCCAAGTCACTTTTTATTGTACAGCACTTTGTCTGCAGGTGCAGTTGTAAAGTGCTCTATAAATAAAGTGAATGAATTAATGAATGAAAATGCTACATTTGAGTTGTTTCTTTACTGCAACAGATGCATTTAAACAAGAACTGTCTGTAATATATCTGGGCAAAGATTAATGACTAAAAACATTTTTCGTTGCATATTGTTCCCACAAAACTCTGTCTTTCAGTCTGTTCTGCATTTCACGAATCCACTTCATGCAAACCAATGTGAGAAGAACGCTAAACACAGTGGTTTGCTTCACACCTCCTTTTTCTTCACACTTTATTGGTCAGATACACAATTTATTAGAAACATAAGGGAGGATGAACACAGCAAACTCTATGTGCTGTGTTTGTGCACTATACCGGAAATAACATTTACTTTATAATCTGCAAGGAAAACCACCCCCAATGGCCCAACACTGCACTCCAATGATCTGTTGAAGGTAGGCCTGCGTCGGTTTTTTGGGCGCTTCTGTCAAAACTCACCTTAAATTTAATACAATTTTGGTTTCTAAATTTTGAATATACTCTACTAATAATGTATTAACACTCCATGAATAATTAGGGGCAGGGGGTCGACTCCCAATTGTAACGGTACTTCTCTCTTTTACAATGTTGCCGTATCACTACAGCTGATGCAGAGATTAGTTGTGATTTTAATTTTGATCTTTTGATTATCTGGTATACCCATAGTTTTTAATTATTCATTGATCCACCTAAAAAACAGGCTGGGGTTAAAAAACAACAACAACTGTGTTATTTTGGCAAACCCACAGCTACCGGGTCAAAAAGGGACAAACCCAAAACACAAAAAATCCCGCGCTGGGTTATTTTAACCCCACCACAAGTGGGATTATTATGTTTACCCAGCCATGCCTGGGCGTTGCTTTTTTTTGGTTAAAAAAAATTTAAAACCATACCAAACCCTGCGAGCCAAATGAACCAAAATCGAGCTAGACATTAAACCTTCAAATCTCTGTTACACACACAGAATGACTATCAAAAAGTAAATATGTATTTAAAACAAGAGAAAACAGTCAAAAGTAACATGCATGTAAGAAGAAAAGCAGAAAAGTATGGCATTAACAGCTACAGCTTATTAAACTGAGCATTGAACATTTGTTTAATATAACCCACTTTTTTTTTACAGATCAAAATTTGACTTTTTTTTTTTTTGGTAAATTGTAATAATTGTATACAAATCGTAAAAAAACACTGCAAAACAGGTGCATCCACATCATTAAGGATAGGTAAATAGTTTTATCATTTCAACCACTTTGTGTGGTTGTTTAATGTCTCTGTAATGGCAGCACTAGTGTGAGGGCATGTAATGTTGTTTAAATATATTGCTTTCAGAAAGCTACTTCTTTACTGAAACATTAAAACAGACATGACATTCACATACCTCACAAATTTTCATGGACGTGGAGGGCTGCTCTTTGAAGGGTTAGTTCACCAAAAAATGAAAACGGTCATAATTTGTTCTCCCTCGTGTTGTTCCAAACATATACAAACTCTGCAATTTTTTGGAACACAAATAAATATATTTTATATTCTCTTAATTTTTGTCCTCTATTGCAAGTCTGGAAGACCAGTATTTTCTTCTGAACAGACAATGTTCGCTATGATATAATTTAAGATTTATTCAAATATAAATATTGGCATGGATTACTTCTACAAAAACTCTGTATTTTTGAAAGACTTGAAATACTGAATTATCTAGACTTTTCAATGGGATTAAACACAAAGAATGGCGGCTTCTCAGCGACTGGTGTTGTCGAGATACGTCAATGTTAACGTGCCGATGCGCATGCTCTCCCGTTCCACGTACAGTCTGCGTTCCCAACCCAGCACACACTGGTTATTGATCAAGACCGCACCTTTTCACCCCTAAAATTGAGTTTAAACACCCCAACGTCCTTACCCAGGTCTCAACCAGCATGGTGGGCTTTGCAAAAACACCCGCGGTTTTTAGGAGTGTAGTGAAGCCCCCGCGGTCATCGCATATAGAACTTAACGACCGTCCCGCAGAGTCTCACGACACAAACGTACACTCGGCGACCCACCACTCCACAAAAACTCGTCAGTTCTGATCTTAGACAGAGGATGCAGGGTAAATATCTACCTTAACGTTGGCCGTGCTCTGCTTGCTCACAACAAAAAGCGTAGTTTTTGTATATTCAAGGCCGTGATAGCAGAAATCGTAAAAAGATCTTCAGACGGATGGTGCCCACATGCTCCATTCACTTGATGGCCGGTCGTATGATCGATCCCGAACACAGATTTGTGGTAAAACCCACAAACCTCCACTTAATCTACTAGAAATAACGAGTTCAGAAAAGATCAGAATAAATCAAATATAACATTTTATTTGTCAGGTAAGAATGTATCATGCCAATTACATAATTAAACAATTAGAAGCCAATTCAGAATTAATTCAGTTCCAATTCAGATAAATACATAACATCAATTTCTCAAAGATTAAGGGAGGGAGAGGGGGGATGTAAATGAGCAAGGAAGGGAGTTTGGGCAAGGTGGTGTC
This sequence comes from Sinocyclocheilus anophthalmus, assembly GCA_018155175.1. Lineage (NCBI taxonomy): Eukaryota > Metazoa > Chordata > Actinopteri > Cypriniformes > Cyprinidae > Sinocyclocheilus > Sinocyclocheilus anophthalmus. Next base: position 195,402 of record JADLZN010011574.1, read on the forward strand.
ATTTGCTCTTTCTTGAGATCTCTTCTCCAGATGAATTTCATTGTTTTGTTGCATGGCATCTGTTTTGTGCGAGTTCCTGTAATTTGGTTTCATGGGGAAATCATTTTGGTTCTTACATAGTTTCCTGATACAGTGTTCTTGACATGGGAAAGGGGTAACTCTGTGAATTAACTCCATGTGTATATATATCCACTGTATTTTATGAACCTAGACCTTTTGAAGACGGTAACACAGAAGACTGTGGAGACATGATTTAATTATTATTTGCACATATGCCTGTGGATACAAATATGATTATTCTGGTGGCAATATTGTCAGAGAAACCTAAACATCTGTGCCCTGAACACTGCTTATTCTTGCTCTTGACTACAAAACACAAACTCACATTGACCAGATTTGTCAGATGAGGAACATGGGTGTCAGGCTCCTCCTCTGCAGGTCACATGAAAATATATCTAATGAGAAGTTGTTTGCAGAACCAAAAGTGGAAGAAAATCTGAACAAACCTGAGCAGCTCGACTCCTGGTTCGTCTGTATTTCTTGCAACAGCTTGTTTTAACATAAATGTGTTGATTTATAGATATTGTTGTTCATTACACACATATATTGAGACTGTTTTGAAATGTCCATCTTTGTTCTCCAGGAGGGATTTTCATGGGGTTCTTGTCATCGGTCTGCATTCAGATTGAAAATGGCGACAGGGCCTGAAACACTTCCTGGTATGAGACTGTTTACTCTGTTAAAGCAAAAGGACAAAAGTACATTTGTTTGTATTGTCTTAGTGTTAATATTTCATTTCGTTTTTAGTTTGGGATAATGTTCTTCATTTGTTTCCTCTAAATGTCATTTGACCTGAAAATTGTTTAAAGTTTTTAAGTGATGTTTGAGTTCTGTTGTCTTTCTCATGTGTGATAGCAAAGGATATTTCATTTTAAATGTGTGGAAATATAATACACTTGACTTGACCTTATTTTACAATCATACTCCATATTTTCTGTCTATTTCAGAGATGCTAGTGATCAGCAGCTCCAGTCCAGATTATGCAGTGATCCGGATTCTTCTGATGGGCAGAAACTCTTCTGGGAAAAGCTCATCTGGAAACACAATACTGGGAGAAAGAAAGTTTAAAGTCCAAAAACATAAGAAGAAAAATGAGTCGGAAGTGTGTGAGGGTCAAACTCAAATCGGTGGGAAGCAGGTTGCTGTGATTGATTGTCCAGATCTACTGGATCCAGGTCTGAATAAAGAGCAGCTGGAGAAGATGAAAGAGCAGCTTGTCTCTGGATGTTCAGCAGGTCTCAGTTCAGTTCTGCTCACTGTTCCTCTGGAGGAACCTGTGCAAAATGAAGAAGAGATCCTGGAATTTATTAAGTGTTTATTTGGTGCTGAAGTTCAGAAATACATCATCATTCTGTTCACACATGAAGATGAACTGGATGATCTGGATCAGACCATTGAGGAACATCTACAAAATCATGCAGATCTTCAGCGACTGGTGACTGAATGTGGAGGAAACTTCCACTGTTTCAATAACAAATGTAAAGTGAAAAGTCAATTTGAAGAACTACTGCAGAAGATTGAAGGAATGATGATGGAGCACGGAGGGACATTTATGATGGAACAAAGGAGAAGAAGTGAAAGCAAGGACACTCCTGATATCAACTGTAAGATGATTGTTTTTTGTAAATTGATCAATAATACATGCAATGTGTTCATTAAGTGTAAGACATATTTATTCAGCTCAAATTAATTAAGAGTATCTGAAAATGTGACCTGTGCTGGCAAAATGAGTCACAATGAGCACATTTTCAAAAATGAGTTATTTTTATTTTCATTCTTTGAAAAGACCTTCACAATGATGCATGAGTTGTTGGAATCGGACAAACGATGACTGAGCTACACCCGTTTGAAGTTGACAGAGTCAGCAAAGTCAATTTTGAGAAAAATCAAGTTGAAGTTTTATGAAGGTTCCAAAGCAAAATTATCAAGCAACGTTGCATCTTTTCCTCCAGTTCTTTTCTTAATAATAATTGCTATATTAATAATCACAATATAGCTTTTATATTTTATCGTTGTTATTATAAATAAGAGGAGATGCAAAAAAGAACTAATGTAAGAAAGAAACAAGTGTACAGTGCATTACTTATTTTACACCTAAAAAGCATTGAAGAAAAACAAATAATCAAATATATAAATCCCTTTAGTGTGTTCATTACAAATACAGTAAATTGATTATTAAAACTACAAAAGCAGCTCAATCAAGAGCAGTGATCTTTCTTTTATTGTTAGATTAACATTAATTAGACAGACGGCCAATATATTAAGACCTACTGTAATGCATGGATCTAATTTAATGTTACACATCAGATGTTTTCAACAGTTCCCCAAACATTCACTTAAGGCTACTTTAACTGATTATGTTTGCGTGAACACATAAATACTGCAATTCTGTGTATATTTCTATATTTATCGGGGTCGTGCGCTGCCGGAAGCGAATGGAGGAAAGGTGTACAAATAAAGATCATTTTTGATGTTTCAATGTTTTTCGATTACTAGATGAGGGCTTAATGAACTCATTTTTGTGAAAACCTCAAATTCAACCAAAACTGACATTTTCCCTCTTCTTTTGTCTGTAGCTCAAAATGATACCTTGCGCATTCCAACTCATTTTGCCAGCACGGCTCACATATGCTTAAAATGTAAATGTAACACTGATCTTAACGTTTAGTGAGAATATTGAGATTAAACAGCACAATGATGTGATCTGATCTGTAGTTCCAGGAGCAACTCCAGCAGCAGATCCAGATGAGACTGATGTGATTCCTGAGAGGAAAAACCAGATCAGGCTGGTTCTGCTGGGGAAAACTGGAGTTGGGAAAAGCGCCACTGGAAACATCATAATTGGGAGAAACGTGTTCAAATCCTCCATCAGTTCAAACTCTGAAACTAAACAGTGCCAGTCAGAAACTGCGGTCAGGATGGGTAAAGAGATCGCAGTGACTGACACTCCTGGACTTTATGATAATAAACTCAGTGAAGACAAAATTATAACCGAAATAGGTAAATGCATAACATTATCATCTCCAGGACCACACGCTTTTATTATTGTCATTAAATTGGGTCGATTCACTGAGGAGGAGAAAAACACAATAAAAGAGCTGAAAGAAGTGTTTGGAGAACAGATAGAAAAATATTCCATGATCATCTTCACTCATAAAGATCAGTTAGAGAAGAAAAATATGACCATTGAGCAGTTTCTACAGGAAAGTGATCCAGATCTTAAAGAACTTGTACAAAGTTGTGGAAACAGATTCTTCTGTCTGGACAATGAGTCTGCTGGTTACCCACAAATCAAAGATCTGATCAGTAAAATAGAGACTATGGTGGAAGAAAATGGAAGCCACTTTACAAATGACATGTTTGAGGAAGCAGAGAAATACATTCAGGAGATTCAGAAGCAAACTTTACGTGAGAAAGTGAAGCAGTTCAAAGAGAAGAACAAACGGGTCAATCAATCAGAATGGCAGAAAATGTACAGACGTTTAGTTGAGGAATCACGACGAGAAGCGCTGCTTGGTGCCATTGCTCATCTCTACATAGCAGCTGATGACCAGTATGTGATGGTGAATATTCCTGAGGAGAAAGAGAGTGAAATAAAGGAAGCTAAGAGCAAAAGAATCAGCCGTAGGAAAGCCGTTCGACTTGCATTCAGAGCCACAGGGACACTAGCAAAACAGAAGATGTGTAGAGTTCAGTGAGAGACTCAATAATGATCAAACTTAGACTTTGGGCTTTTTTCTTGTTAATGAATTTTCTTCTTGTTCATCTATGAAATCAGATCTGACCTAAAATGAAGATTAACGATCCTTTATTGGCATATTTTGCTTATAGAAGCTTACTTGATGTGTCAAATTTCATACACTAAAATGTTATGCAATAGTCTCTGCGATACACCAATACACACCTGCATTACATTCATCTGAGCATGACTGAATCTATGACACTCAATCAGTGCTGTTCAATCACATGACTCTTTGTTAATCTGAGATCTGATTCATGAATGTTAATTTCATCATATCTGTATTTAGAGAAAATACACTTCAGCGAAGAATGAACGAAAGGAATATCAGAATATGAAATTAATAAATGCTTAAATGACATTTGGTTCAATATTGTTTGTAAGTTCATTGGTTTCATCTTTAGTTTGGGTCTTAATGACTTATATTACTTTTCTCTGGTTGCTGTAACTGTGTGTTTATGAAGCACATTCATTATGGCCCAAAAAAAAAAAAAGGCAAGATGACAGGGTGGCCCAAAAACAGAGTGTCGCCTCTCGCGCTCCCCCACGTCAGGACCAGGGGTCTAAACAGTGCTCTGGGTCGGGGGCTTCAAAGCCTTAACCAGATCTAAGAACTATTCTGGAGGCTAAGAAGTCCTCGACGAAGAAGTCCTGACACCAGTGCCTCAGGACTTTTGAGGGCAGGCCCCTCTGGTGAAGAGCGGAGTTCACCGCATTACACGGTGCCTGTCTCTCCTCAGTGCCCTCAGGAGATCATTCTTCCAACCCTGCCGATGCTACCGGGCGCAACGGTCTCCCGCGAGCGCTTCTCTCAGCTACTGCCCGGAAACAATAGTGGTACTAAGAGGCTCGCTACCTCTGCGGAGTACCGTGAGTCCTGTATTATGCTTTTTACTGAGACTTGGTTACAACCAGAGATCCCTGACGGTCTTGTTGAAATAAGAGGGGTTCTCACACATTCTCTCTGATAGGAGCGAGCTGTCGGGAAAAAGCAAAGGGGGTGGGCTCTGCCTGTACATAAATGACAAGTGGTGCAGACAGCACACAGTTCGGAAGAACATTTGTAACTCTGATGTAGAAGTCTCAGGCCATTCTATCTACCACGTGAGTTTGGTAACATCCTTATTTGCTCTGTTTATGTACCCCCCAACGGTAATACCTCATGAGTTGTGACACAGGTGGCAGACTGTGTTCATGAACAATTACAGCGCACCCCAAATGCCCCCCATTTTTATCCTTGGATAATTTAATCATTGTAATTTAAATACTGCACTTCCAGGTTTTGAACAGTACATTAAATGTGATACCAGGAAGAATAGGACTTTGGACAAATGCTATGGAAATTTAAAACATGCATATACAGCCATAGCTAAACCGCCCTTGTCTAACTCTGACCATAATACTGTTCATCTGATTCCTACATATAAGACAGCCCTAAAGAGTTGTAAACCCTTGGTTAAAACTATTAATGTATGGTCAGAAGACAGCATAGAAACACTGAAAGGTTGTTTTTTATGCACAAACTGGGATATTTTCTCTAGGGAGCTAAGCCTGGATAATGCCACAGAAACTACCACAGAATATATAAAGTTCTGTGTTGATACTGTGATTCCAAAACGTAAAATAAAAGTCTACCCCAACAACAAACCTTATATCACAAAGGAGGTGAAGGACTGTATTAATGTTTCTAGGAGGTTTGATGAGATTATTCACTGTTCTAAACAGAACTCTGGGATTAGAGATATCACTGTTAATAATTGTAGAATAATATGCCATTTCTGCAGCTTTGAGAGCATTTTGGTATTCAATTTGATGCTGATTAAACATTGATCTATGAACTGTTAGACCGTGTTTTTTTTTTTGTATCTCCTCTCTAACTGCCTGCCTTTAGCTTTCATACTACGTAACTCAGATGTATACCATGGAGATGATCTCTTGAAAGAAACAACACGTTTTTTCAGAGGGGCAATCTCATGCGTTATATTGGTCAACCGAGGCCACAACCGATAAGTCACCAATAGTAAATCTAAGATGGTCAGGATCACTTATTTTCCTAAAATAGATAACACGCTCTTTCACAGTCTGCAAGGAAGGAGTAATCAAATTGAACGTGAGGAGCTTGTGGTCACTTATACAAACATCAGTACATTCAAGTTGTTCAAGGTTTACTCCTGCAATCCAGATCTAATGTGTGACTGTGTTTATGCGTTGGAAAGTTAACATGCTCAGTGAGATTAAAACATTCTAGAATGTCCATAAAGCTCACCGTATTAGCGCAATCCACATTATCAACATGAACGTTTAAATCACCAGTTAAAAGAACAACTGGAAAGATTGCACTGGCAAGTGTCAGAAACTCAGTCAATTCTGAGAAAAACACAGAGTTAGGTTTGGGAGGACGATAAATATTTAACACCAAAACTGGTGAGAGACCATTCAGTTTAAATGTCAAGCATTCAAATGATGAAAACCAAGGCAATGAAACTTCAGTTAAAGCAACATCAGATCGATAAATGACAGCAAGACCACCACCTCTACCAGTGGAACGCAGCCGATCTATATAAGTGTAGCCAGGCAGAGCACACATATTTAGATTATGATAGTCATTTGTCTGATGCCACGTTTCACAGAGGCAGAAAAAATCCAGTTCTTTGTCCACAAGAATGTCACCGATTGAAGCCACTTTGTTGTTTATAGAGCGAGCATTCAGATGTGCAAACCTGATTGTGTCAAGACGGACACCTCCACTGGATGCAGTAGACTTCTGAAGGTAGGAAAAGTTTGCAGAACAAACATAACGCAGAGATAGATGACGACGATCCAAGCGCCTCTGAGTTTATACTGGCACCGCTTACTTGCAAATTCTGGCGGGAGCCTCGATGAACGTATTTTGGCCAGCGGAGGAGATGTAGCAAGCGCAGTCCAGGACACATGTAGCAGGAGGTGCAGAATGTTTACACTGAAAAAGTTCCAAAACAGAGTATTGTAGCATGTTGAAGTCCGGGTGATCAAAGTAAATCTTGCCGTAAACTCAAAATAAAACCATAATAAAAGCAAATAAAATCCAGGAAGGCCACATATTAGCAGCAGGTAAATGCCAATAGACGAATAGGAAAAAATCCAAGCGTCAAGAGGCAGCAAAAGTCACCACTCGAGAGACATCAGCCGATCCAACATCAAAATCAAAAACATTAAAACAAAAAACAATAAATTTTAACGCACTGATGGAGAAGCGGCAACCACATTGCGTCAGCGTCCTCTCACACCGCCATTATTTGTCTTCTAGAATTATCTCCCCAACCCAGTCAATAAAGTACTCTTTAAAACAGTCCATTAGTTCCTCATAATAAAGTCCAGAAACCAACTGCAGCTCACCCTCAGCGGTGGGAGTGTGGGCGGGGCTTTCCTCCAGGCCCTCGATCTCCACTGTATAATATTCCGTGGCTGGCCTTGTTGCCGGCTCACACACCTGGTCAGACGACTCTTGAGGCTCAGGCTCCGGGGCGATGATCGGCTCTGTCGCGGTTTTATGCGCTGGCTCTCATGTCGAATTAACTAATCAAGGGAGCATGGAAAACTAGGTCAAGAAACAAAACAGGAACAGGGAAAAACAAACTAAAAGTCGATGACCGTTACAGAAACATCTTTCTGGAAAAGTTTTTTTTTTTTTTTGCTGGCTGTTCAAAACTCTTCACACGTTGATCACTTGTGTGCAGCTTCTCTCCATTGTGGATCCTCTAATGATTTTTCCGAGATCCTGACTGATTGAATCAGTGTGAACACTTATAAGATTTGTTCACCAGAAATTTCTCAGCTGTAAAAAACTCTTTCCACACAAAGAACACATATGAGGCTTCTTCTTTGAATGAACGTGCAGGTGCTGCTTCAGGACTGAAGCCCACAAAAATATTTCGCTGCACTGATCACAGTTAAATTGTCTTTCTCCAGAGTGTGAACGCAGATGTCCCTAAAGACTGTTTGCTTGTGCAAAGCTCTTGCCTCATTGATCACATGTGTGCCGCTTCTATCCATTATGAATTTTGCATAGTAATCATTGTGAATCTGGTTAGTAATGTGTGAAGCTGGTAATGCTGCTTGTGGAGTTGTTTAATCCTCCTCTGCTGAGATCTCGAGAGATTCCATGTCTTCTTTCATATACAATTCATTTAATCTGAGGCTGGAAGCCAGTTGTGTTTCTGCTGATCTCATTTAAAAAACAAAAAACTTTTTTTTTGTTTGTTTTGATTGACTTTACAGTAGTTATTATTATTATTAAAACTTATTCAATTATAATTTAATAGAGAAATACATTTCATGACATACTTCAAGAAATATGTCTTTATTTTTGGAGAAACTGTGATGATTAGTGCTGGTAAATAGCCATGAAATTAAAGAAAACATGTAACCCTATAGTGTTTTATCTCTGTGTCTCAAGGTTCAAAGTTCCAGGTGTGTCAGTAGTAGGTGCTTCAGTGCACACTTGACATGGCGGACAGTACAGGTAAGAATTCTAGAAAATATTTAACATTTTCTTGTTTGTTGTTTCTTCCGTGATTTATCTTAGTGAAATCCCACTATAGGCAACAATTTACAGTTCGTCTTTTATGTTATTTTAGTTTATTTTTTTAATGTTTGTAAATTCCATTTCATGTTCAATAATATCTTTCAAACCAGGAAATGAAAGCAAAAAAAAAAAAGTGTTAAATCAGTTAATATGCTATAAGAAAGACCAAAGCCAGTGCACTGACATTAATAAAAATGCCGATTTATTTACTAAAATGTACTAAAAAGGGTCTACCACTCCATTGCTGTGGAATTTGTGGTTGTTGGCATATAGTTATAGTGCATGTACTGGCTTTTATTGTGTGTCCTATCTTTTATATCCACCTTAGTTTAATCTAAAAAAATGGACATGACCAAGTAGGTCTGTGCCATCTCCACCATATGAAATTGCAAAAATAAAATGTTTTCAAGCTGTTTATTTACTACATCCTGTAAGTAATGATATCCCTATACATGTTTAAGCAATAAATTATGATTAGATTATGATTAGGTACATTTGATTAGATTCATAGGAGACAGCTTTATGCATTACCTAACCATTACCCTTTTTTATTTTGTATTGTCAGCTGAAAAATCATTTGCTGATGCTGCCATTCATTTTGAAAATTATATAAGTGATATAATAAAAGAAAGAATAATAGAGATCAGAAATGATTGTAGGCTATTATTCTATCATTATTATTGTATTAAATTGCATCTTTCTTTGCAAATATCCAGCTGTTTAAATGACGCTGGTGCCTCCTCTGGCTGATGGCACCACAGAGAACCACCTAGAAACTGCCCTGCTTAGACCTGCTCATTGTTTTATGTTGCCGCTATTTTTGTTACAGGAATAAGAAGGAGGAGGAGTGGAAGTGGTGATCGCCCTACCAGTAGGTGAATTAAGTATAACAACAGATGAATGCATAACTGCATTTGCTTTGGCTTATTAACTTTCACCCCAAAAAACATAAAAAAATAAAAAATCCAAACCATCCTAGATTTGTGTCAGGAATAGACCAACATTTAATTTCAATATATATTATTCATTATATATTTTATATTATATATTTTTCCTAACATGTTTTTCAGTGTCATTACGGTCACATAGAAAACCCAATCTGAACCTGGTGTTGTGTGGAAGTGATGCAGCTCAGAATGCAGTATCAAAATGTTTCAGAGATGAAAAAACACTTTTCTCATCACATCAAAGAGAGTTTAGATTTGTGTGTCAGATGGAGGAGAAGCTTCACAGCCGTCAGATCACTCTGGTGAAACTTCCAGCTCTCACTCGGCTCTCAGAGGATGACGTAAGGTGTCAGACTCTACGCTGTTTGTCTTTCTGTGATCCCGGAGTTCATGTTTTCCTCCTCATTGTTCCTGATGCTCCACTGACTGATGAAGACAAAGCAGAAATAGAGAAGATCCAGAAGATATTTGACTCCAGAGAGCATTTCATGGTGCTTTTCATAACAGAGCTCACTGTTAACAAAATAAATACAGATTTAGTCACATCCAGGCCAGAATCTCAGAGGTTAATCAGTCTCTGTGGAGGTCGATACTGTATGATGGGGATAAATGAACCTGAAAACAGACAGATCCTAGAACTGCTGGATTATATAGAGATCATGAAGACTGAACCGTATTCACTTCAGATGTATGTGAAAGCTCAAGAGAACAGAGTCAGACGGGAAACTGAAGAAAAATATAAAAAAGAACTGAAGAGAATGGAGAATAAAATCAAAGAGTTTCAATTACAGGGTGAGTGTGTAATATTCATACACAAACTAATGTGTTCTTGCTGTTTATGATTTTCATAATGAAGTATTTTAACAAATTATAAGAACAAATTATTTTTACTTTGTTACTGTATACCTAAGTAAATGTTTCATGTGTCTGTTTTTTGGGGGGAAATTTTAGCTTTGCCTCGCTACTTCCAAAGCAAATTTCATACTTTTTACTCCACTACGTTTCATAAAAACATATTATTCCTTCTTATTTTGAACTGAAGAAGTCGCAACCTAAATCGAGATGCAATAGTGCTGTCCAATTTGTGAATATCGTATGACAGGGATGATGTAAAAATGCAGAAGACTTCATCTCCACTGGTTTCCTGAAGATTTTCATATTTATATAACTGGGTTTTCAGTTTGAGAAATAATAAGGCCTGTGGTAAACGTAACTTGATGATGCTTGACTGTTTAGCTGTAAAAATGTACAATGTAAATTTTGAAAATGTTATGTTGACATTTCAGATAAATATCTAGATCATACATTTTGGGCTGTGAGTGCGTGCAGTTTACATTGTAGAAAAAAAGGTCAAAGCATCGTCAAGTTATGTTTACCACAGACCTTACATTACTCATAAATTGAAAAACCCCATTTTAAGAACTCTAGATTTTGGCGTCACACCCGCAGCACTCTGTTGGTTGCTTCCTTTACAGTCTGACTGTAGCTGTTCTTGAGTCAACAAATGATTGAATGATTCGGTCAAAATGAACCAAGAACCAAGATATTGTCAGAATTTGAACATGAGCAGAACTGATGGTGCAAAAAGTAAGATACTAATGCTGAATTTTAGCATTGATTATTTTAAATGAAAACCATAATTAGGTAATTACTGTCATTTGTTTGTGTACTTGATCTGCTGTGAAGGGTAAGCTATTTAAGCTCACAGAACTACATGTTCCAGTGTATAGACATTTTGGTAGAAAAACATTTGCTTATTTGCAGATCAATACATATTAAATGCCAGCGATAATCTTTCTTATTAGTACTCTGAAAAAACGGGTTTATTCAAGTCAAAAATATTAAATACACTGAACCAACCTACACATCCACCACTGGACGTGACACTTGAACAAATAGTGCTTGCTGTCAGTGACTTTAAACTGGTGAATTGGATTGATGTCAAAGTTTTAAATGTAAAGTATGTCCAAGTGACATACGTTGCAGCTTTCTGTTTTTACCAAACCTTATCCATTATAGCCAGTTTCACACAAGGGTTTTGCACATATGCGCTTAACCCCGGGTTTATTTTGCCAACACTTTTGTCCAAAGCGGCTTACAGATGAGGAATACAATAAGCAATTCATCGTAATGAGACAAATAAACACAAGAAGTGCTCTCGATACAAAGTTCCAGGTATTGCTCAGAGTAGCATAAGCTAAAATAGTAATGAATTAAAGGAAAGTGAAAGCAGCAGGGGAGCTAACAGAAGGAGGACGTGACTGTGCTTTAGGCACAGGCCTGTTTTTCAGGTCCTGATCTTTAAGCTCTAACTGTCGTAACTTTAAAGCTTGTTTAGTCTCTGCCTCTATAACACGCAACTTCATAAGTAATGTTCCCATTCAGTCAGTCACGTTCAACGTTACGTCAGTGACTGACGAATTGGGATCTCGCCCGAGAGCCCAATCACCTTCGAGTGTTAACTAAACAAGCCAATGACAGTTGGCGTGCGTGTTTCGCCACGCGCACCCCGCCCCGCAGCGCGGGTATAAAAGGAGAGCGCGTGCAAACGCACATCAGCTTTTCGCTTCGGAGCCGAGCCTTCTACAGGACGAATCTCCGCGAGTGTTCGAGAAACAGCTGGCGTTGGTGTGACGGCGTATCAGCGGGGGTTGCCATCCAGGCTGCTGAAACCTCGGCGGGCTGCAGCTTTCATTCTGCGGTCTCGCCGCGACCTCCCCTGGGCGTTTCAGCGCTTTCTCTAAAAGAGTGTTTTTCCTTCTAAAAGAGCCAATTCTAAAAGAGCTCCACGAGCGACAGGCATCTTTTTAAAAATGGCTTCCCACTCGTGCGTTTCTGGATGCGTTCGTTTCCTGCCTCCATCTGATGGTCATGATCAATGCCTCTCGTGCTTGGGCTTACAGCAAGCTGAAGCAGCGCTCATGGATGAGTCATGTTCTCACTGCGGGAACCTGACCATCGCGACATTGCGGTCAGTTACCTCTCATTAAACGGGGGGGATCCCCCTGCCCTGGCCGCTCTAGCTCTGGTTCTCGGAGGTCTACTTCGGTTCATGGTCAGGGAGACCTGAGGGTTACAGTGAGGGCTTCCCCGTCGAGTACGTCTCCGCGGGCCTTTCATTCCTCAAGCATGGTGCACCACCTGGTGTTTCCGGACGAGTTTGCTGGGTCCTCGGACAGGGCGGGGTTCAGCATCTTGTGCGGGGCACAGGCAGAGGAAAGGATGTCGATCGCTGCATCGGAGGGAGAGCTAGGCTCTGGAGATGAGGATTCGGCTGAGCTGCCACCGTCAGGTAGAGTGGCGTTGCCCGAGTCAGATCCAGAGCTGACCGCTATGCTTTCCCGGGTCGCTGAGAGCGTCGGGCTGCACTGGAAGCGCCGCCGCCTGGAGAGGTAGTCCACGCCTTCCGTCCAGGGCCTGTAAGTTCTCGTCCGCTCTGACGGCTAAGGCTTACAGTGCCGCTGGACAGGCCGCTTCCGCCCTGCACGCCATGGCCCTCCGGCAAGTCCACCAGGCCAAAGCGTTGAAGCAGTTGCACGAGGGTGGTGCTGACTCAGGTGTGCTGCAGGAACTGAGCACCGCGACGGACCTAAAAAGCGCGCTTAGGGCGACGAAAGTCACGGCGCAGGCCCTGGGTCAGACGATGTCCACATTGGTGGTCCAGGAGCGCCACCTATGGCTGACCTTGGCGGATATGAGGGAGGCCGACAAGCATCGCTTCCTGGACTCCCCGATCTCCCAGGCTGGCCTATTCGGCGAAGCGGTGGAGGGATTTGCCCAACAGTTCTCCAAGACAGAAAGCAGACGGAGGCGTTTCGACACATCCTGCCCGGCGGTCTGCTGCTGTCCGCACCCCACCGCCGGCTGCAGCCCCTCTGTCTGCTCGTCGCCGAGGGCGCCCTCCTGCGGCCTCCACCTCCGCTCCGGCGCGGCCACAACAGCAGCCTTCACAACGGCCTCAGCGTGGAGCTGGCCGCAGGAAACCGGCGCAGCCCGCCTCCGCCCCTGCCAAGCCCGTGAAGCGCCAAAGCAGGCGGCATCCCTGAGACGGGCGACCCGGAGCCCTTGGATCCTGCTCTTCAGGAGATGGTGACCGCACCACTCCTTCCCCCGGAGGAGGGCCGGGTGGAGAATCTTATGTTCCATTTGTTTTTGTTCCGCCACTGGCTACTCAGCCAGTGGTACCCAAAACTTCATTAAAAGAGCAGTTTCCTTTGCCTCCGGGTCCCAAGAGGGTGAGGACGGCGGTGCACGAGACCCAGTCTCCACTCAGCCGGCCCCCTCTCCCTTCGCTAGTGGGCAGCAGGGTTCAGTTCAAGGACGCTACGCCTCCTCACGAGCCCCCTGCCCAGCAGTGGAGACAGGTAAGTGACGCGCCGCACACTCAGACCCCACCCTGGGACGAGCGGCCTCCCGGGTCGGGTCCTGTGTTCCACTTCGCTGCCCCACTACGGGTACGTCAGTGGTTTCCCTGGTCCCGCTAGTTCGGTCGCTGAGGGCCTGGTTAGCCCTCCCCAGGCCGACTCGCTGGCTCCTGAGAACCATCAGACTCGGCTACGCGATTCAATTCGCCCGGCACCCTACCAAGTTCAGGGGCATTCGGTTCACCTCTGTGCCGGACAAGGATGCTCCTGTCTTGCGTGCAGAGATCGCGGTCCTGCTGGCGAAGGACGCGATACAGCCGGTCCCTCCAGCCGAGATGAGGTCGGGTTTCTACAGCCCATACTTCATCGTACCCAAGAAAGGCGGTGGGTTTACGACCAATCCTGGACCTGCGTGTTCTGAACCGGGTCCTTCACATGCTCCCGTTCAGGATGTTGACGCAGATACGCATCTTTCAATGCGTCCGTCCTTCGATTGGTTCGCAGCGGTCGACCTCAAGGACGCGTACTTTCATGTCTCGATTCTCCTCGACACAGACCGTTTCTCCGCTTTGCGTTCGCAGGGCGAGCGTATCAGTACAAGGTCCTCCCCTTCGGGCTATCCCTGTCGCCTCGTGTCTTCACCAAGGTCGTGGAGGCAGCCCTCGTTCCATTGAGGGAAGCGGGCATTCACATTCTCAACTACCTCGACGACTGGCTCATACTGGCCCAGCCCCGAGCGCAGTTGTGCGAACACAGGGATAGGGTGCTCAGTCACCTCAGCCGATTGGGGCTTAGGGTCAACTGGGAAAAGAGCAAACTCACCCCGGTGCAGAGGATCTCTTTTCTCGGCATGGAGCCGGACTCGGTCAACCTCTCGGCTCGTCTCTCAGTAGAACGTGCAAGGTCGATGCTGAACTGCCTGGGGTCCTTCCCGTGCAAGACGGCGGTTCCACTGAGACAACTTCAGAGGCTCCTGGGGCATATGGCAACCACAGCCGCTGTCACGCCGCTCGGGCTGCTTCATATGAGACCGCTTCAGCATTGGCTTCATGACCGGGTCCCGAGATGGGCATGGCGACACGGCTTTTACCGGGTTTCTGTTACCCCGTTCTGCCGTCAGACCTTCAGCCCGTGGGTAGATCTTGCCTTTCTTCGGACAGGGGTTTCCCTTGGGCGAGTATCCAGGCATGTTTTTGTGTCAACAGATGCCTCCGCCAGGGGCTTGGGTGCCATGTGCAGTGGGAATGCAGTTGCGGGGCTCTGGTCGGGGCCCGACTACAGTGGCATATCAACTGCCTCGAGGTGCAAGCAGTATGGCTGGCTCTGCGCAACTTCAAATCGCTGCTACACGACAAGCACGTACTGGTCCATACAGACAACACTGCGACCGTTGCGTACATCAACCACCAGGGCGGTCTACGCCTCCGTCGCATGTCGCAACTCGCCCGCCAACTCCTCCTCTGGAGTCAGAAGCATCTAAGGTAGCTTCGCGCCGTTCACATCCCAGGCGAGCTCAATCGTGCAGCAGACGAGCTCTCACGTCAGCCCGCCCTACCGGGAGAATGGCGACTCCACCCCGAAACAGTCCAGCTGATTTGGAGATGCTTCGGGGACGCTCAGGTAGACCCGTTTGCCTCACCAGACACGTCCCATTGCCAGTTGTTTACCTCCCTGGCCGAGGGGACCCTCGGCAAGGATGCACTGGCGTGCAGCTGGCCTCAGGGCCTACACAAATATGCGTTTCCCCAGTGAACCTTCTCGCACAGACACTGTGCAAAGTCAGGGAGGACAAGGAGCAGGTCCTCTTGGTAGCGCCATACTGGCCCAGTCGGACTTGGTTCCACGAACTGATGCTCCTCGCGACAGCCCCACCTTGGCCGATTCCTCTGAGGAAGGAACTACTGACTCAGAGATGGGGCACCCTCTGGCACCCACGTCCGGACTTGTGGAATCTCCACTTATGGTCCCTGGACGGGACGCGGAGGTTCTAGGTGGGTTACCCCTAGCGGTAGTAAACACCATCACTTCAGCCAGAACCCTGTCTACTAGACACGCTTACAGGCTGAAGTGGAACCTGTTCGTTGATTGGTGTTCTTCTCGCCGAGAAGACCCCCGAAGATGCTCGATCGTAGTTGTGCTGTCCTTTTTGTAGCAAGGGCTGGATCGTAGGCTGTCTCCCTCCACCCTGAAAGTGTTTGTTGCCGCCATTGCCGCACATCACGAAGCAGTAGACGGTAAGTCTCTAGGGAAACACGACCTGATCATCAGGTTTCTCAGACGGGCAAGGAGGCTGAATCCTCCGCGCCATCACCTGTTACCCTCTTGGGATCTCCCCTCGGTCCTCATGGCCCTGAAGGAGGGGCCCTTCGAGCCTCTGCAGTCAGTAGAACTTAAGATTCTGTCATTAAAAACAGCGCTCCTCACCGCATTGGCCTCGGTAAAGAGGGTAGGGGACCTGCAGGCATTTTCGGTCGATGATTTGTGCCTAGAATTCGGGACGGGTAACTGTCACGTTGTCCTGAGACCCCGGCACGGATATGTGCCCAAAGTTCCCACCAAAGCCTTTCAGGGATCAGGTGGTGAACTAGCAAGCGCTGCCCCGGGAGGAGGCAGAAACAGCCATCGCTCTGCTCTGTCCCGTTAGCACTCTGCGCATTTACGTGGACCGTACACAGAGCTTCAGAACCTCAGACCAGCTCTTTGTCTGCTTCGGAGGTCAGCAGAAGGGAAAGGCTGTATCCAAACAAAGACTTGCCCACTGGTTAATGGAGGCTATAGTCTTAGCTTACCAGACCCAACGTTTACCATGCCCCCTCGGAATGAGAGCTCACTCTACGAGAGGAGTGACATCTTCTTGGGCATTGGCGCGGGGCACCTCAATAGCAGACATCTGTAGAGCTGCCAGCTGGGCAACGCCTAACACGTTTGCGAGATTCTATAATCTACGTGTAGAGCCAGGTGTCCTCTCGTTTACTCGCCTCAGGTAGGCAGTAACACCGGACCTGGTCGGTGTCGATCACGCTTGCTGCGCCTTTCCCCTCTACGGACCGGATACGTGCATTTTTTTGCTCCTCAGTTCAGTTCCCCTTGGCGAACCCTTGTGGAGTTCCTCCCGTACCCTCGGCGGTCAGGCGTGGCGGAGTCACACGGGTTCAGCACTCGTGTGCATGCCCA
Organism: Sinocyclocheilus anophthalmus; assembly: GCA_018155175.1. Taxonomy (NCBI): domain Eukaryota; kingdom Metazoa; phylum Chordata; class Actinopteri; order Cypriniformes; family Cyprinidae; genus Sinocyclocheilus; species Sinocyclocheilus anophthalmus. The sequence goes on from JADLZN010011574.1 coordinate 212,250, forward strand.
AGGTCCGCCCTTGTGCTGGGCTAGGTGCCCGTGTGTAGTGATTCCCCCTTCGGGTGATACCACATGTGTATTCTTCCACGGTACGACTCCCCTCACGGTAAGCCCGTGTCTTCCCTGGCAGTCGTTCACTGCCATCTCTGCAGTGTAGTGATCTCACCCAGGTGGGTTGAGTCTACCGCAGAGACTTCCATATGTAGTACTGCACTGGGCCAGTCCATATGTGTAATTCCACATGATACCTCCTCTGCGCGGGATGTGGCTCCGTAGGCGTACCACTGGTACGCTTTTCCCAGTGTATCCATGCACCACTGTATGAACCGCAGTGGCGGAACTAGCTAGCGCGTCCTATCTTCCGCCCCATGGTGTGGGGGGACTGCCGGCTTCCGAGGGCATGGAGGGGTCAGCCAATAGTGGCGTTTGCCATCCGGATCCCAATTAGTCAGTCATGACGTAAGTTGCACGTGACTGACTGAATGGGAACGTCTAGTGTGTAACCCTCATTCCTGAAGGAGAACGGAGACGTTTACGTTCCTTGACCACGTTGCGTACCACGCTGTACGGCGGGGGCACGTAGTCTCGGCTCTTCAGCGAAAAACTGATGTACGTTTGCATGCGCTCTCCTTTTATACCCACGGGGCGGGGTCCGCGTGGCGAAACACGCACGCCAACTGTCATTGGCTTGTTTAGTTAACACTCGAAGGTGATTGGGCTCTCGTGCGAGATCCCAATTCGTCAGTCACTGACGTAACGTCTCCGTTCCCTCCTTCAGGGAACGAGGGTTACACAAGTAACCTAGACGTTTCACGCTCCTCTTGTTTAATCCGGAGATATTCAACTCTTTCATTTTGACTGCCAACACAGGGTCAACATTAGGAACTGCATACTCATAATGCCACGTCAGGTGAAATCTCCTACGCCTCCATGGAAGCAGACTCTGGTAAAATCCCAGATTCCACAAGCTTATCATACAACACTTGCTTGATAGTTTTCTTTGCTGCCTTCCTAGGAACACTGATATTAAAAAAGACTTCCTACAACGTTCAAAGTCTTCTGTTGTAGGAGATAGAGTGTTACCACAGTTACCACAGATAACACAGTTTCCTCACCCACCAAAAACTGCCAAACACCGAATAAAGGAGACTTACCTCGAATAGATGAGACTCTAATTGTCACCAATAGTTTAAAAAAAGTGACGAGCCCCCACTTGTTATGTTCCCCTCCTGTCTAGGGGGTTGGGAGGGGAAGTAGCAAAAGGAAAAGCATAAAGCGGAAAAACAAGGCAAAAACGGTGATGTCCTTACATTAATGCACCAATAGATGGCACTCAAGCTTCTCGAGTTAGATATATACATAGGAAGTAAGTGAGAAGAGTAAGAAAATAATTCTGAGTATGTGCATGCATGTTATCCTGCTTGTTCATAGTAGTTATTAAAGTTTCCTAAATTGAATACACAGTTTTGTGCTTCTTGTCTACATGAAGATGTAACAAAAACACACGGTAACACTTTAGAATAGGGAACACTCATTCACTATTAACTACGACTTTTCCCTCAATAAATTCCTAATTTGCTGCTTATTAATAGTTAGTAAGGTAGTTGTTAAGTTTAGGTATTGGGTAGGATTAGGGATGTAGAATAAGGCTTTAATATGTGCTTAATTAGTACTAATAAATGGCTAATATTCTAGTAATATGCATGCTAATAAGAAACTAGTAAAGATACCCTAAAATAAAGTGTTACCAAACAAACTTCAGTTCTCAGTCCCAGAGTGAAGGAGAACACCAATTCAGCAATATACAAAAAAACTAAGTTTTAGTTACAGAAAATAAATGGTAAGTTTAACTTAAGGAGATCGGGAGCAATGGCTCAGGAGAGAGCAAGGCCTAAAGCAACAAACAGAACAGGACTCTAATTTTAGGAGCAGCTCTTACTTACCTCAAATGCAAAGGAAAAGACAAATAAACAACAAAAAACTTCCCTCAACTCCGTAACTGTATCAAAAACAGGGACAAAAACAGTATTCAAAGAAGAAGTCACTCTCTCCCTATAGCTTCGCTCTTAAATCATAGCAATATACAAACAAAACGTTATCTTGTAATTATCTGTAACTTAACAAGCAGAACAAGATCAAGTACTACCTCCAGACACTGTTCAGGATTGAAGTTCTATCAGCCACTGTTAATAAACAACCCAGAAACGTAGTAACTATAGTCCACCACAGAACAACTGGACATACTGGACTGCCACAAATGTACTCCACTCTCACACTCCACTCCACATATTTCTGATGTTGTGCAATGCAAACCTGCAAGATTGAACAGTTTTTGCAATGTGGTCTTTGAAAATCAGATGGTCATCAAATATTACACCAAGATTTCCAGCAGAACTTGATGGGGTAATTGTTGATGAACCTAGCTGAATGGTGAAATCATGCTGTAGAGTTGGAGTGACAAGGAAGACGAGAAGCTCAGTCTTTACCAGGAATCCCTGAAAGACCTATCTGTGAGATAGGTGAGACAGTGTCAAAAGCGGCAGAAAGATCCAGCAGAATGAGAACTGATGAATTGGAATCAGCTTTCACAATCCACAAGGCTTCCGTGACTGACAGTAATGCAGTCTCTGTTGAATGGCAATCATGAAATCATGGCTTAACATCCACCTGGTTATTTTGTAAAAGAAAAGATGATACCTGTTTGAAAACACCAAATCAGTAGTTTTTGCAATGAATGGAAGGAGAGAGACAGGTCTGTAACTATCTATAAGTGAAGTGTTTAATGTAGGTTTTTTGAGCAGTGGGGTTACCCGAGCCTGCCTCAATGCAGTGGGGAAAGTGCCAGAGCTGAGAGATATGTTGATGATTTGTGTGAGTGCTGGTGGACGTGTAGAAGAGATTGCTTGTAGAAGATGTGATGGAATGGGATCTAGAGGGCAGGTGCTAAGATGACTGGAAAGTAGAAGTTTAGATACTTCTGTCTCAGTGAGAGAAGAAAAGGAGCTGAGAAGATGTGCAGCTGTGCCTGTGGCTAGCCTGTGGAGTTGAGAACTGACTGTTGATGGTTTTAGTTTTGACTGTGAAGAATGTAGCAAACTCATCAGCAGTTAAAGAGGTGGTGGAAAGAGACAGAGGAGAGATTTGCATGTTTTGAAAAGCTTGTGTGTGTTTGAAGCGGTGTTGATCTTGTTGTGGAAATATGAAGTTTTTGCAGCATGGACTTCAACAGAAAGAGACGAAGCAGAGATTAATACATACTCAAGTCAGATGAGTTTTTTTTGATTTGAGCCATTTGCTCTCTGCTGCCCTGAGTTTGGTCCGATGTTCATGAAGAACATCAGGTAACCAGGGGTTAGAGGGAGCAGCATGCACTGACCTGGAGGAGAGAAGACAGATACTGTATTAGACATGAAGTTAAAGTGGAACATAAAGTGTCAGTTACGGAGTTAACATCCAGAGATGAGAATTGTGTGGGTGAGTTTATCGTCACTCTGAACACTGCTTTTAACCCCAGGTAAAGGATTCACACTTGTAATTTAGAAGTGGGGATAGCACTGCTTTTTAACCAGGGTTATGAAACCCTGTTCTGGAGCACTGCTTTTGCAGTGTTAATCCCGAAATGAGGAGCCAGCCTTGTGCAATGTAAAACGGAGAGATGTTACAATGTTACTGCTGGATGCTTAGCAACAGACAACCAATCAGAAATTGGACAGTCTCTCCACTTAAGATAAATTCAAAGAAATACTCATATAATTTGCTGTGTTTTCTTTCTCTTTTCTTTTGTCCTTGTTTTCTTGCCTTTGTGCATTTTAGGAGGCTTAAACCAGGCACGGAGGACCTACATGGCAATATGTATTAAATGACATGACAGCTTAACTGATGCAAGAAAAGCTGCATGACACTGCAAATATGCAAATAATGACTTTAACCTTGGATTTAGGAATGCACCGTGTGAAACGGCAGCTCATGAATACCTAGGATTAACTGTTAACCCAGGGTAAAGTAATTGTGAAACATGAAGCACGATAACCAAAGATTCTGTTTAGAATGATCCAGGGTTAATAATTTTGTGTGTGAAAAGCCCTACAGAGATTCCAGAAAGTGCACTGATAATGTGTCCTGGGATTTGTCCATGGATCGTTTGATTTTTTGCTCAGCAAGTAATTACACACAGGGTGAGAACTACGGGGGAGCTAGGGGGAGCTCGGCTCCCCTTAATAAGACATGGGCTCCCCTGAAAACGGGATTTGTGAAATATTGGGGGGTCTCAAAAAATATTGACAATGTGTTATTTTGACGTTTTGTGTAATGTGATCATCGTGGCTTATTATGTGTAAAATTGCAAAAATATCATTCATTCATGCATGACGGCGATTTAAACCTAATTCACTTCAATAAAGATCACTATACATGCTGTTCTTGTCATGAGCATCAAGGTGTGGAGGTGCTGCGGTGCAAATTCCACTCATGTTTAGTACATGTTAACTCAAAGATTCGTAGAAAAAATATAAACGCTGGACTCTGCGGTCAATTCTGTGTTAAGGTAAGGCATGTTATTCGCAATTATGTGTTGTGGCTGGGTTGGTATAGGTCTGTGTGACTCTCGATGTCTTAGGCCTAATTGAACGGAGGAATTATGGTATTCTTCTGTAGCCTGACGACGAGTAACTTTAACCGTTGTTCATGTGAACTCAAAGACAGCCTGATGCTTTGTTTATAGACTATTTGTGGGTGGCTGTTTGTTGTTTCACCTATCAATTTGTATCGATAAATTATAATAGGGTAAATCCTGTATAGTGATTTATCCTATATAGTGCTTGCATAAAGCAAGTAGTGCATACACTTGTAGCTGTTATGTATCTTTGTAAGTCATTGTAAGCCCTCTTTTGAGGCACGCGCAAGCGCACAAAATCCTCCCCCCCCTTATAAAAAAAAACAAGTGGGCTCCCCCAAAGTCAAAGGTATAGTTCGAACACTGATTACACACATCCCGTAAAGATCCTGTAGAGATGCATGACATCAGAATGTGACATGTATTGTCTCCACAGCATTTTTTTTTCCTGATTCAGTCATAAACTAGCACATCACCTACCATTCTAGCTGGCAAATGATCACAGCTTCAGCGTCATCACTACAACACACCCCTTACGGCATTGATCCTTCCTTTTTTTTCACACAGGGTGCCTCACTTCTAATATTAGTTTGGCCAAAAAATAGTCCCAATTCAGTTTTTCATGACCATTTTCCACCATCTGTATGACTCAAATTCTACAATTAAATTGTCTTTTATTTTATTTTTGCTGCAGTATCATTAAATCTGTGCACATACCTGCAGTGCTGATTTAGAATTAGACTAGAAAATGTAATAAAATGAGGAACTGTAATTAAGTTTTACATTTTGGGGCTTAGATTTATGCATCCATAGACAGTTCATTTTGGAACAGAACAGAAAGTGTGAATGTACATGGAGCGAAGAGGTTCTGTGTTTCTGAAACCTATAAGAAATGGTTCTTTCAGATCATTAATTAATTATTAAAGGTTCAGTTTTATCATTTGCTTTTGTTATCCAGCTTCTGCAATCCTAATCCTTTTAAACTTGTGCACTAGTTTTCAAATAAGTCTTTTTTTTTCTATCAATGTGACTTTCAGGTGCTGAAGGTGAAGCAGATGATCAGAAGTGTCTGAGGATTGTACTGATTGGAAGGACAGGAAATGGAAAGAGTGCAACAGGAAACACTATTCTGGGAAGAGAGGAGTTTCACAGCCGAATGTGCACAGATTCAGTGACGACTGCATGTGATAAGAGAATTGGTGAAGTTGATTGTCGACCAGTAACTGTTGTTGATACTCCAGGACTCTTTGACACAATACTGTCAAATGAACAAGTGGTGGATGAAATATTGAAATGTGTTTCTATGTCGTCACCTGGACCTCATGTGTTTGTCATTGTGTTGAGTTTGGGAAGATTCACCAAGGAAGAAGCAGACACTGTAGATCTGATAAAACAGATCTTTGGTCATGAAGCTTCTCAGTTCAGCATCGTTCTGTTCACTAGAGGAGACGAACTTGATGAAGAGTCCATAGAAGATTATGTCAGGCAAAGTAAGTCTACAGAACTGAAGAAACTGATCAGAGACTGTGGAAACAGATTCCTGTCTTTCAATAACAGAGAAAAACAAGACAAAACTCAAGTGATTAAGCTGTTAAACATGATAGAGGAAATGAAAAACAGTAACGAGGGTCGATACTTCACTAACAGCATGTTTGAGGAGGCAGAGATGTCCATTAGAAAGAAAATGGAGGAAATACTGAAAGAGAGAGAGAGAGAGATTGAAATCCAGACCCAGATATTACAAGCCAAATATGAGAGGGAAATGAAAAACATGACACTGCAACTAGAAGAAGAAAAACAAAGAGCAGGTGAGGAGAGAATGAAAATGCAGAATCAAATCAGAAAAGAGAGAAGAGGTAAAGAACTAGCAGAGAAACAAATGGAATATCTTCAGAGACAGAAAACAGAACGTGATCAAATCAAAAAGAATCATGAAGATGAAATGAGGAGGATTCAAATGAAATATAAAGATGATGCTAGAAGAAGAGCAGAAGAAGTTAATGAGTTCAGATACCAAAAAGATCAGTGGATTTGGGATCTCGGTGATAGGCTGGAGGAGCAAGATGATCAGAATGAATTGCTGAAACAATTGTTTGAAGAGTTGAAAGAGGACAAAAAGGGGACAAAGAAGAAAAATCAGAAACCAAAGGGCTGTGTTATGTGTTAATATTTTAATGATTAACTATGAGTCTTAAATAGTTCTTCATATTGTATGTCAAATATAAAATGTCTACTTAACCTGATGCTTTCATTATCAGTTGCTTACTGCATTTGCAATTTTTTCTTTTTTATAGAAATGGGCACATTTGCGTAATTTGTAGTAGATTGTAGTAGACCTCAGTAGATAGTAGATTGTAAAAACCATTGGCACGTCACAATACTTTTGATAAATGTAGCCCTGGGCTATAATTCTCCTTTGCTTTTATGGTGAATTGTAATTTTTGTATCTTTGCAGTGCCTGTTGTAGCCATACAGTGTCATGATTCTGTAAAGCAACATTGTGAAAACATCTACTCTTTCACAGAATCAGTCAGTCATTAGGTTTCGGTAAGGGTGACAGTTTATTCTTTGATTAATTATTCTACTTTAAATAATCACTAAATAATACTGACCTCTATGCAAGAATGTGTCTTTTTAGTCTAAAACAAAAAATGTAAATGAAGTAATTTGTGAAAATTTAAGCATCACTCAGCAATAATTGTTTTATTTTTTTTTACCTAATGTTATATTATTCTTTTTATATGATTTAGTCATAAGTGTCTACTCAGATAAGACTACTATGTAATCAATATTAAATCGTATGTACATATTGAAAGAAAATGTCTTGCTATTGCACATATGGAAATAAATTTGAAAGTGTGCATGCAAGTTTTTGACAGAATCCCAAATAAACATCCACATTAAGAGCATTCAAACTACTTTAAGTATCTCATTGTTCAGTCTCAAAATACGAATGATTATGTTTTTATTTACTCAAAAATCCCAATGAAATGCTTTGTTCTTGGTGGAATAGATCTGCTACTCTCCTGCTGCTGCTGCTGCAGAGTAAGCATTGAATACATGCTACTGCTGCACATATAATAACATACATATATAACCCTCTAACAAAGCAGGAAACATGAGAGGAATGCAGAGCCTTCCCCATCCCAGACTTCTTATCAGATCATTTACAGGCTGTACAGCCAATGCCAAATAAAGCTGTTGTGGAACAGCTAAAAAGAAGACTATTGCTATACATTTGTAAAACAACTCCCAAACAAGTATTCCTCCCCAGTCCATCCCATTTTTATTAATTTTTTTACATGTGGATTGCATGTTTTACTATCTATGTGTGCCTGGGCTACCTTGCCAAATGGCTTTACACTAGACAAGCTTAACCAGTGTTTTCCACATCTGTCCTGGGGACCCCCCAACATCTGTATATTTTGTATGTCTCCCTCATTCACTCACCAGCCCGTTAGTAGAGTCTGCAAGACCTGAACTAGGTGTGGCCTATAAGGGAGACATACAAAATGTGCAGTGGTTGGAGGACCTCAGGACATGTTTGAGAAGCACTGTCCTTAACAATATAGATATTATGTTGCAAGTTGATAGAGATAAGAAAACCCTGCCACTACCTGAGCAAGTATCACCGATCAAGTCATTTGATAATCATTAACATAACCCTTATACTCATATCTGAATTGAAATGAAAAGCCATTGTTAAAGATAAATGATGACAGGAGCATGCTCTGATGCGTGCTCTGATGCTGTATTCAGCTGAAATCAACTGCGCACATTAAGCATGGCTAATGAAAACATCATATTTTTGAAATATGAACGTGTCATTAAATTTATGCGGAAAAACATTGTTTTTCTCAATCTCAGAGATTCACTCCTTCAGATTAGAGACACAAGCCTCAAGTCGTCTTTGCTCATTCAGCACATTTATTGTCATCTGAAGACTTTATCTGTTCCTTTCTTTCAGGAGTTTGAAGAACTCATTCATGTTTTTCTCACCCATTTGAGATTTTGACCCCAATAAGTTGACTAATGTATTTTACAATATGACAATAAAAACCAAATTACTTAACATGCATGGATCTTTCCAGTTTAGTTTGACACAAATGAAAGATTACAAGATGTAAATATTAATTTAAAGTTGAAACAACAGCAAACTCTCAGTGCTCCTCCATTCTTCATTCTCTTTACGTTGTAGCAAATCAGCTCATGGGAAATATAAATAATTAACCATAACTAATTATGATAAATTATTAATATTTTAGATCCACTGTAAATATTTAGCTGACCACTCAGGGTCAAATGTCTTGTCAATTCTAAGAACGTTAATTTCCTGGTAAAAGGAAATAACTTTCTTACTGTACAAATAACTTTCTTACTCTACACAGAGCTTGTAGCATACATCTGCATGATTAAGTGACTCCAGTTATGAGCAAAACAATGAACAACGTCAAGTGTGAAACAAGTAAGACTTTATTAACTACATAAACACAAACTAGTCTAACATACTACAAAAACACTTAAACTGGTCTAACATACAAACACACACACACACACACAAAAACATACAGTTTGTATAGGAAGGGTTAAAGCTTAATGCAGTAAAGATAAGAGAAATAAGAATATGAAGTTATGGAACCATTTGCATATTCAGCAGATATACCGCCTGAAGGAACATAAGATTCTTAGTTCAAACACACCTTTGTAAAAAAGTGCAAATGATACCTAATGTATCAATAAAACTAAGTTTGATACTTGCATGTCTCGTCTGTCTGAAAGAAAGGCTTGATGCAATCTGAAGGTCCCAGTGATCTTTGCTGAAGTTGGCTGATGAAAAAGAACCAGTTTTGAGCCAGAGAATCTTGGTGAATGGAAAAGTAAAGGCCAAAGCCTGGCACGTACTTAGAGGGGGTTGCAGAAGAGTTCTAGTTCATGTATTCATCTTAGGACATATAACCGGGAAACCAACAGGATCTGGGAGGGTCACAGGTGTGATGTCTTTAAGGGCGGAGAAGATCACGCCCTCTCAAGAGGGCTGGTGCCAATGAGAAAGGCAGAAAATCAAGCGGGAGAATGCAATTCATGGAGGGTTTACGGACCATGTGGTGTGGAGGGCATGGTAATTTGCAAAAGTAATTTGTTGGGGTGTTGATGCACAAGCTAATAAAGATTCTTAGAACACTAATTTGTTGCGTAGGTGTAAACATAAAATATACACTCTCAATTAGATCATCGAATACGAATTCATAGATACTAAACAAGGTATATGTAAAGTTATATGAATGGGGGGGGGGGAGTGGTATCATAAGCATGCATAAAATAGTCTACAATACAACAGATAAAATACAAGACAGCAATAATATACACAAATGACATGAAGGATCATGTGTTTCATTCAAAGAAAGGTTTTCCTATGAATAAATTAGTAGAAAAGTCAATTTCTACTGTGCACTGGTGATTTTCTATGGAAACATACAGTGATTTTCCATACTACATTCCCTTAGGTCGTAAATGTATCTGGTGTCAGGGTTGCCATGGTAACCAGGGTCCTGGGCCTTGTTCACAGACAACATGGCACCCAGTATGTTTATTGGGGGAGGGGTCTGTGAACGCTTTGTTAATCTAATGAATAACTGATTTGTAAAATCAAATGAAAAATGGTGTGTCTGATTGGTCGAGACGCTACATATTTCCCCCTTTTCGAGCGTTGTTGTCCGTAGAATAGACTACAACGAGCGATGTCAAGGTGCAGAATAAATCGAACACACACCTGCCACTCACGGCTGGGAGACAGTGGTGGCTCTCTGGCTGTTGGTGCCTCCAGGAGTGGTTGTGGTGCCGTGGTGGATGCTGTCAAGTGGTGCGATGTGGTGATGTAGGCTGTAGCAAGGTGTGGGTCCTCGAGATTATGCAGCAGGTGTCGAGGCTGTGTCAACTGTCATCCTAGTGATGATGGCAGGAGAGCAGCAGGTGGTTATTAGCCCTCTGTTTTGCCCGAACGTCACTAGAAATCTGATTTTTGCAGTGTTGCTTTGCTCTTGTGGCGGCACCGACTAGAGCTTGCCTGAGTTGTGTTGGTAGAACTTTCGCTGTTGGGCATGTGGGCCCGATGCTCAATCCAACGTTGTCTGGCTGCATCTAGGGGTGTCGACCGGTTTCAAGGTATGCTCCTCCCTTGGAGGGGCCTGATGCTGTGATGCATCAGGCAAGGAGCAGGAGTTTGGCCTTCTCCAGTTACTACTAGTTGAGTTTTGTGTTTGAGTTGGTTTGACATGGTTTGAGCGATCAGTCCGTGTTCAGACTTTGGGTCTGAGAATTCCTTTATGATGGTTTGTTTAAGCTGCTGGTGAGGCTGCATGATCAGTTCCTTTGATGTCCTCAGGATCTATTATCTATTATCCAGTATTTAGGTTGCCAGATGTATTGTCTCTGTTTTTGTATTGAAGTTCTGTTTCGTGTTTTCCCTGTCTGTTCACCTTGTGGTCTGCAAGCATATTCCAGTTTATTTGTGACATTGAATTCACCTCGGGCTGCTTGCAGGTGGCATTCACATGCGTTGTTTCGGTTCGCCTGAATTAAACTTTTTATTTTTCTTCTGCAGCTGCAGAGTTTTTCAGGGTTTTCAGGGAGCTGACTTGTGAAGTGTCAAGCAGAAGGCTTTGGCTCCCTTTCCCCCCTTTCGTAGCTGTGCACAGGCGTGGAGGGATTGCACTGCTGGTGATGTGATGTTTAGCAGGCTGTCTTTTGCTTGGGTCTATGCGCAGTCGTTAGGACTGTTTATATTCTTTCTGAACCATGTTAAGCTCCTCTTTAATTGCTGAGTCAGTGTTTGGACCTCAGCTCTGTCTGTATGAAGGTGGCCTTGTAAGGCCTAAGATGTTGTGTCTCTCTCATTTAGTTCCACATATGCTGTTTTAACAGTGACTTTGTGTGAAACAGTTCTCTTTCCAAGTCCTGCCTGATGGCTTTTTCCAGCGGCGCTTGGTGTCCCGCAGCTGTTAGAGCCTCCTGAAGACTGGTTATTTCCTTCTGTTGCCACCATTCTGTAAGGTTCTTTGCATCTGTTCTGTGCTGTCTCTCGCTGAGTGGTTGTCAGTTCCCTGTTGCACTCTGTGACTTGCAGTTTCAGATCATTTACCTCCTGTCTGAGGCCCTTGAAGGTGTGGGCAGAGGAGAGGATGATGCTGGTCAGGTCCTGGTGGTTCAGGCTGGGTGTCAGGTGTACACTTGTGTCGCAGTCGCGCTGTTCCTTTCTTTGCCATTGCAGGACGTTGGCTGCTTTGAGCTGAAGGATGTCCATTACAGTGCTCTGCTAAGTTTCCAGGTGGTCCTGGTGAGCTGGCAGGGCTGGATGTCTGTGGAATGTCTGCGACATACTGGCACACTTGTGGGAACACCAGAGAGAGAAAGAGGCAAGACAAATGCAAGTACGTCCAGAGGTGTTAAACTATCTCTATGGGGAACGACTGTGTAGGCCATGTAAGGTATGAATAGCAGATGAGAGGCAGCTAGTGAGGTAGGGTGATATGATTTTGTGTTCGTGAACACAAAGAGAGAGATTGAGTAACTTTGTTGAGGGGCCGTAAGCAGGGGTCAGCTGATGACCGGGCTATACATGTCGTCAAACTATTACTCGAAGCACTGATGGTTCACAGGTTCGGTCACTGTCCTTTTTTTTTTTTCTTTTTTTTTTCTGACAAAACTGAAATCAAAACTAAGATGAACTCAAAAAAAAAAAAAAAAAAGGAAGATTTTACCTATTTATTTTTTTTTTAGTTTTTTTTCTAAGAGATATGGCTAAGCAGGTGTCACTTGTGGGTGATGCTGCACCAGCTAGCAGGGAGAAAACAGTTGCTAGAACTATGTTAATCCTATACAAAAAGCAAGATGGTGATGGTGAAATAACTAAATAAGGTAAAAGTAAAACACAACAAACAAAAATTTTAATAAAAAGGGGTCCTAAGAGCTGTAAGAAATTAAAAGCGCCTTGTTATCACTAGTTCTATTTTTGACTTTCCGAGTCTGCTATTAGCATATAGCCCATTAGCATCGCCAGCGTGGTTGCCGCTAATCTCGCTTACATTGCTAATACTCTATTCACACACATTACCATTGTTTTACTCACTGTTACTTGCTTTAATGGCGGATGTGTGTCTACCTTTGAGTGCAGGTGAGGACACGTTCGAGCTGCATTCGGTGCAGGTCGAGCTGGAGGCAGTGGAGAAGCAGATCCGGGACCTGGTGGCAAAGCAGACCCAGCTGAGAGCGCGGAGAGCCGCGCTGGAAACATCCCAGGCTGACGCTCACAAGTCCGAGGTAAGTATACAGCGCGCTGCTATCTCTCCCACCACCTCTACACCGTGTGCTTCTCTGCACAGGCCTGGTGCACCCAGGACGCGATCTTCCCAGATGTCCTTCACTCCGGCGCCGGGACACCACGGACCCTGGGTGCACCCGCCACGGAAGACGCGAGCCAGGCCCCGGGCGACGACCTCTCCACCTCCGCCGCCTCCGGTCTTCGAGATCTCCACCCGGAAACCGATTCGCTCCACTCTGCGAGACGGAACGTGATGCTGTGATCATCGCAGACTCCATCGTCCGGCACGTACGTGCTACGATAGCTGAAGGTAAAGTGCACACTCACTGTTTCCCTGGTGCTCGTGTTCTCGATGTTTCTGCGCAGATACCCGCGATCCTGAAGGGTGACGAGAGCCCCGGAGCGGTCGTGCTTCACGCGGGGGCTAACGACACCAAGCTGCAGCAGACAGAGACACTGAAGAGGAACTTCAGGAGCCTGAACAAGACGGTGCGCAGCACATCGCCCACGACAACGATCATCGTGTCAGGACCGCTTCCAATGTATCGACGAGGACAAGAAAGGTTCTGTAGACTTTTTGCTTTAAACTAATGGTTATTGTCATGGTGTAAAGAACAGAAACTGCTCTTTGTTAATAACTGGAATCTTTTCTGGGAGCGTCCTAGGCTTTTTCGCGCTGATGGTCTGCATCCCAGCAGAGTCGGAGCGGAGCTCATGTCGGACAACATCTCCAGGACGCTACGCACCATATGACTAGTAAGCCAAATCTCAAATAACTACCCTGATGACTTTTGTTCTACCCGCTCAAATGATAGAAGTACTTGCGCTGTACAATATATAAAGAATGTGTCTGTTCCCCGAATAGTGAGGTCAAAATATAAATTTAATGCGGGATCTAGAAAAAAAAATATGATCGCTGAATTAAACACAGAACAATTGAAAATAAATGGAACAAAAAAACATTTTTAAGTTGGGCTCCTAAAAATTGATAACTCCTCACCCAAGCAGTAATTGTCAATGAAATGACACAGATATCGTTTTGATGTACTCTGTTGATGGTTGATTGATGGTGATGAAAACTGGCTAAAACCTAAATGATTATATTGGTCTCAATGAGTCTACTCCACCATGTATATTATAACCTGGAGCCCCGTCGGACTGGTCGTGGTGGCGGTGTTGCAACAATTTATAGTGATATTCTCAATGTTACTCAGAAGAAAGGATACAGGTTTAACTCATTCAAAATACTAATGCTCAATGTTACACTGTCAGATATGCAAAAGAAATATATCGTATCTCTTGCTCTGGCTACTGTGTATAGACCACCAGGGCCGTATAAAGATTTCCTAAAAGAAATTGCAGATTTCCTCTCAGACCTATTGATTACCGTTGATAAAGCGCTAATTGTCTGAGATTCTAATATTCACGTTGATAATACAAATGATGAATTAGGACTTGCGTTTACTGACCTAATAAACTCTTTTGGAGTCAAGCCAAATGTCACCGGGCCCACTCATCGTTTTAACCATACACTAGATTGAATTATATCGCATGGAATTAATCTTACTGATATAGATATCATACTTCAAAGTGATGATGTTACTGACCATTACCTTGTATCGTGCATGCTGCGTATTAATAATATTAACTATATGGCTCCGCGTTATCGTCAGGGCAGAACTATTGTTCCAGCCACCAAAAGACAGATTCACAAATAACATGCCTGATTTATCTTAACTGCTCTGTGTACCAATAAGTACAAATGAACTAGACGAAATAACTAGCAATTTGGGCACTATCTTCTCTAATACATTATAAGCTGTTGCCCCATCAAATTGAAAAAGGTTAGAGAAAAAAACGTACTGCGCCATGGTACAACAGTAATACCCATTCTCTCAAGAAAAAAACTCGTAGTCTTGAGCGCAAATGGAGAAAAACTAACTTGGAAGTTTTTAGAATTGCGTGGAAAAACAGTATGTCCAGCTATTAGACAGGCTCTAAAAGCTGCCAGGGCAGAGCATATCTACAAACTCATAGAAAATAACCAAAAACAATCCTAGGTTTTTATTTAGCACAGTGGCTAGATTAACAAATAACCAGACGCCACCCGATCTAAATATTCCCGCACAGTTTAATAGTAATGACTTTATGAATTTCTTCACTGATAAAATAGATAACATCAGAAATACAATAACAAATGTAGATTCTACAGCGTATAATACTTTAGCTTCATTCATCGCACCAAAAGATAAACTGCAGTGCTTTACAGCTATAGGACAGGAAGAACTAAATAAACACATCACTGAATCTAAACCAACAATATGCCTGTTAGATCCTGTACCCACTAAAATAATTGTTACCTGTATCAGAAGAACCGCTTCTCAATATTATTAAATCGTCGTTGTCTTTAGGTCACGTCCCAAAAAAATTCAAGCTGGCGGTTATTAAGCCTCATATTAAGAAACCACAACTAGATCCTAGTGAACTGGAAATTACAGACCCATCTCAAATCTTCCTTTTATGTCTAAAATTTTTGAAAAAGTTGTGTCTGCTCAATTGTGCTCCTTCCTGCAAAAAAATGATCTCTATGAAGAATTTCAGTCAGGTTTCAGGCCCCACCAAAGCACAAAAACTGCACTTGTTAAAATTACAAATAAATTGCTTCTTGCGTCAGACCAAGGCTGTGTCTCATTGCTAGTTTTACTTGATCTTAGTGCTGCATTCGATACTATAGATCATGACATACTCATAGATCGATTACAAAACTATACAGGTATCCAAGGGCAGGCTTAAGATGGTTTAGATCCTACCTGGTCGATCGCTACCACATTGTGCATTTAAATGGGGAGTCATCTCAATTATCACCAGTAAAATATGGAGTGCCACAAGGATCTGTCCTAAATCCTCTGCTATTTTCGATATACATGTTGCCCCTTGGTAATATTATTAGAAAATAAGGGATTAGTTTCCAATGTTATGCTGATGATACTCAACTATATATGTCAACTAGACCAGATGAAACTTCTAAATTATCGAAGCTAACGGGAGTGTGTTAAAAATGTAAAAGATTGGTTGACCAATAATTTTCTCTTATTAAATTTGGATAAGACATAGATATTACTTATTGGACCAAAAGAGAGTGCACAGAATCTCTTGGATTACAATTTTGCAACTAGACGGATGTACTGTTACTCCCTCTACAGTCAAAAATCTGGGTGTTATATTAGATAGCAACTTGTCTTTTGAAAATCATATTTCCCATGTTACAAAAACGGCATTCTTCCATCTTAGAAACATTGCAAGTTACGAAACATTTGACCTGTTTCTGATGCAGAAAAGCTAGATCATGCATCCATGACCTCTAGACTGGACTACTGTAATTCACTGCTAGCTGGTTGTCATGCGTCTTCAATAAACAAGCTACAGGCAGTCCAAAATGCAGCGGCTAGAGTCCTTACCCGGTCAAGAAAATATGATCATATTACCCAAATTTTACAGTCTATGCACTGGCTACCTATTAAGTTCCGTATCAGTTACAAAATATTATTACTTGCCTATAAGGCCCTTAATGGGTTAGCTCCTGCGTACCTAACTAGTCTTCTACCACGCTACAATCCATCACGCTCCCTAAGGTCGCAAAATTCTGGACTTTTGATAGTACCTAGGATATCAAAGTCCACTAAAAGAGGTAGAGCTTTTTCACATTTGGCTCCCAAACTCTGGAATAGCCTTCCTGAGACCGTTCGGGGTTCAGACACACTCTCTTGTTTAAATCTAGATTAAAAGACAAATCTCTTTGGCCAAGCATTCAAATAATGCATCTCATAATCTTTGACTGCAGTCATAATCTTTTACTGCAGTTATATCTAACCAAATGCACATTATTATTCGTTAGTTTGGGTTAAACAAATCATTTTTGCTTGGTTGGAACAGCAGCTACGCTAATTATGTTTGTATTTGTTTCTCTGTTTTTTGCCACGGATGTAACTAGGATTTACACAAGCTTCAGTTTGGATCCAGGCACACCTGAGAAGAGATGATGCAAACTCCTCAGAGGACATCAGATGATGCCAACCCTGAAACAACATACAGAACTACCACATTTGCTATAAGTTTGATTGCATCATAAAATAATTGCTTTTAATAGTGTTCACCGTCTGTTTGATTACGTCATTAACTTAATTTTTCCATTCTGCTGGTTCGTCTGGCAGAGGAGAACGGCCCACCGACTGAGCTTGGTTTCTCCCAAGGTTTTTTTCTCCATTCTGTCGTCGATGGAGTTTTGGTTCCTTGCCGCTTGTCGCCTCTGGCTTGCTTAGTTGGGGACTCTTTATTTCCAGCGATATCGTTGACTTGATACTATTTAAACTGAACTGAGCTAAATGTCATAATTGAATTCAATGATGAACTGTCTTTAACCGAAAAATGAGGTTTACTATTGTCATTTTGCATTATTGAATATTTTCCTATTAATGGCTGTTCAGTGCCTTTGTTCACAATCTGTATTGTTTAAAAGAGCTATATAATAAAGGTGTACTTTTCTTCCACCTCTACTCAAGCAGCACAATTTGCAGGATCATTCAGGGTCCATAACACTTAGCAAAAACCTCTAACGATGATAACAACTAAAATATGTCTCTTAGATTCTCTTTCAGATGTTGCGTTTCATTATTTCTAAGTGAAAACATTTTCATCTCTTTCTACGGTGGCCGAGAAGTGCAAAACAAAACACAAATCTGAAAACAAAATAACAAATTACAAAAAGCAAATGCAAATCTAAAAAACAAAATAACAATTCACAAAGCACAACAACAATTCAGAAAACATTATAACAAAGTCAGCAAACACAATTGACAAATCGAAAAAAAAACAAGTCAGAAAACCATATGACAAAAGCAGAAAACATTATAAGTCAGAAAACACAATGACAAATCAGACAAACCTGAAGAGGTAGGTATAGTTTGAGACAGTGTTATTGGTTTGGGATTACTCACCGCTGATTGGACGAGGCATCTGTCAATCAACGTATACATGGAAGAACCAGCCGATGAACAGCAGAGTCGTGGTAGAAAGTTAGAAGATGGTAGTTAAGTAGCTCAGTTTAAATGTTTTGTATAAATTGCCCTTACTATGGAATAAAAAAAAAAACGGGGTGTCTATTTAAATTTAGTTAAAAGTGGCTGTAAATCATTAGCTCCAGTGGTGCAGATGGATAAGTGTGTGTTGTTGGCTTTTTGACACGATCGACCCGGGTTCAATCCCACCTTTTGCCAAACTTTTTTTTCCTCCCTTTTCAAATCTTCGTATTAGAGCAATGGATGTATTTAAGCTAAGGCAAATAACCTATTTACATGTTAAATAGGCAGGAAGTTCTAATATCAAAGTTATATCTACTTGTTGCAAATAGTGGCAAATTATCGGCAATTTCAGTATTGTAGTACATTATAAACACAAGTTATGCATAAAAAGATTGAGTGAAATATAATTTTAATTTAATTTATTAAATGGAGGCCCACCATGGTACAATAAAAGCCCTATACACCTACCCTAGACATACCCGATACTTTATTTAAAAACTTTTGCTTTATTTTTTTTTTTTTTTTTTTTTTTTTTTTTTTTTTTTTTTTTGTTTTTTTTTTTTTTTGTTTTTTTTTTTTTTTTTTTTTGTTTTTTTTTTTTTTTTTTGTTTTTTGTTTTTTTTTTTTTTTTTTTTTTTTTTTTTTTTTTTTTTTTTTTTTTTTTTTTTTTTTTTTTTTTTTTTTTTTTCCTTACATTTTATATTGCGAATAAATGCCTTTACGATGTGATACGAGATTTGAAAAGGGAGGGAAAAAAAAGTCTGGCAAAAGGTGGGATGAACCCGGGTCGATTGCGTCAAAAAGCCAAGGGCAAAGCCACTTATCCATCTGCAACACTGGAGCTGATGTTTTTCAGCCACTTTTAACTAAATCTAAATAAACACCCCGTATTTTTTATTCCATAGTAAGGGCAAATCATACAATACATTTAAAATGAGCTACTTTAATACCATATCCGAATTTCTACCACGAATCGCGGCGGGGCATAGAGGACCTAAATAATGTACAGTATTTGAAAAATAATGGGTTTTTTAAACATTAAAGCATGTCAACATATTCTGTGTAGCGTCTGGACTACTCCAACACACAAAAAATAATTGATATTTAAAAAAGCATTCATCTGGACCCCTTTAATAGAAGGGATTAGATACATTTGTGTTATTTAAAATATTTAATTATTGCAGGTTTGCGTCATATTCTGAGTTTGCATTTCACTGTTTTAATTCATTTTGATGAATAAATAATGACTAAATCTGTTTTTTTGTGCGTGGGATGAATTAATGCACATTCACAATTAGTCTAGAACTACAGTAACATCATATTCACACAGCGCACACAACGCCTCTGCACTCCTGATTTCTCCCAGTATGGGGACAGGACAGGAGAGCTGTCAGTCAATAAAAGGGAAAACAAAGTAACTGGCATTATTTTTTGAAAAGTTAACTCCGATATTTTATTGGAAATTAAAAAAAAGTAATGGTTACTTTACTAGTTACTTGAAAAAAGTAATCTGATGACGTAACTCGCGTTACTTGTAATGAGTTACCCCAACACTGCACATTGTACGATATGCACATTATATGATAATATTACTGTGAAAGTAAATGATTAAAACCATGACCTATTCTGTCAAATGTATATTTTACAACTTATAAATGCATATTTCATCAAGTGACGCAATGTTAACATAGTATAGCAAATCTGTATAGCCTACCTTAAAATGTATTGATAAACCATAACCGATAAATCACAGTTCATCATAAAGGGACAAAAATCATGGCCAATAATTACAGGCTACATTCATAGACGCAAAGACAAATCACTATCAGTGTAGCACACGACAATTACAGGTAAATAACACAAAATATTTTTTTTTTTTTTTTTTTTGTGTTTCTTTTTTTTTTTTTTTTTTTTTTGTGTTTTTTTTTTTTTGTTTTTTTTTTATTTTTGTTTTTTTTTTGGTTTTTTTTGTTTTTTGTTGTTTTTTTTTTTTTTTGTTTTGTTTTTTTTTGTGTTTTTGTTTTTTTTTGTTTTTTTTTTTTTTTTGTTTTTTTTTTTTTTTGTTTTTTTTTTTTTTGTTTTTTTTTGTTGTTTTTTTTTTTTTTTTTGTTTTTTTTTTTTTTTTTTTTTTTTTTTTTTTTTTTTTTTTTTTTTTTTTTTTTGTTGTTTTTTTTCTTTTTTTGTTTTTTGTTTGTTTTTTTTTGTTTGTTTTTTTTTTGTTTTTTTTTTTGGCCACAGGGGACCAACCTTTTTTTGCATAAATGATGAAGATAACCAAAAATAATTTTCACACTCAACATGTAACACATGTACGTTTGTGTTGAGCATTATGTAGATTTCAATTGTAATAATTCATACTTTTTAACTTCCAAAACCCACAGATGGCAGTGTTTTTCAGTAAATGACATACAGTTGAAACAAGCTGAAATATCGGCCGGCGGGGTGAGAAAAATTTAGCCTTTGAATTGAGATCATTTTTCTTACCCCGCCGGCCGATATTTCAGCTTGCTTTAAACAAAAACTAACACTTAGGAAGGAAATATTTATTTACAAAATATGTTTTTTATTGCAAGTATAAACACTTAACTTCAACAATTAATGTAACATCGGATGACATAACGAATACAGAAATTTTATAGGAAGACAAAGAAGAAGAAAAATAAGAATACATAGATAAAACTAAAAATACAGAGGTAGTAAATCAAAAA